>JANKKC010044921.1:0-22962 GCA_026225755.1 Bursera bipinnata
ATGTAATTGTACAAATAAATATTAGTAATATATTACATTAATTATTATACGTGATATAGTGGTCCTATAATAATATCATATCAGGTTATATAAATGAATTTGTATAAATAATTTGTAAGTGTAGCATTACTTCTTCAAATAATTTAACTCAAAAATGTAAATTGCAATGAATCAAAATTATCTTGAAAAGTGATTAATGTATAGAATTATAATTTCAAGTAACAATTTGTAATTTTGAAGATAAATTAATTAAAAAATATAATTTAAACTAACTTATGACTCAAAATTATAATTTTAAATGGCTTGAAATGTCTAAGTATTCAAAAATATGTTTTTGAATAAAAATTATAATTTTGAGTGATAGGTGAGTATGATTTTGAAGATAAAGTAATTGGAAAATGTGATCTCAATTAATTTGGGACTCAAAAATGCATTAATGGGAGAATTTGAAATTTCAAGTAATGAGTAATTGTAATTTTGAAGAAAAATAATTAGAAAAATGTAGTTTCAAATAACTTGTTAAAATTAATTTCTAAGTGATTTAAAAATTTATTTTCGTTCAAAAATTATAATTTTGAGTGATGAGTAATATAATTCTTTTAAATAACTTATTACTCAAAACATGCAGTGTGGGCACATGTTCCCGGATACCCATATTTTAAAAAAAAATAATTTGGGTCCCTCGAAATTTGCTTCAAATTAATTTTTCTAAAAAAAAATTATCTAGATAAAAAATTGTAATTCTAAGTGATGTTTAATTGCAATTTTGAAGAGAAATTAATTTGAAATAATTTATGATTCAAAAATGTAATTTTTAGTAAGGGTATAAAAGTATTTATAATAAAAATTATAATTTTAAATGATTAGATAAATACGTGTAATTTTGAAAAATGAAAAATTTTAATTTCAAATAATTTGGGAATCGAAAAATTTTGAATGACTTATCACTGTTTAAACAACATCTTGAGGGAATACCGATATTCGTGTCTTTTAAATCTTGTAAAAATTGAACTTACTAAATAGTAAAAAAATATTTTAGAATTTCTAGAAAAAACCCTAAACAGACTTAACTCTTTTAATTATTTAATAAATAAATAATAAAAATACAGACACGAGGGTTAAGCTGAAGGCATTTAATTGTCTGCCACGTAGATCGCTGTAGCTCCTACTCATTCTAACTCCTGAAGCAGCGCTTCCAAACTCCAGACACTCTCTCAAAATTCATAAAAAATGGGCGCTTTCTGCAACCAAGACCTCTCTATCCCTCCTCTTCAATCCAATTTCGCTTCTTTTCAGGATTCCAGATTCTCTAAGCACGTTCATGACAATGTCCATGGCAATATTTATCTCGACCCGGTAACTATTATCATTATTATTATTTCTAAAGAAGGTGAAATGAAACTATAGTTTATGTGAGTTGCTGATTCTTTGTATTGCTACAGCTCGCTTTGAAGTTTATTGATACCGAGCAGTTTCAAAGGAAAGTTTTTTTTTTTTGTATATTATTTTTTCTGCGGAATTTTAGTCTTAAGTTAGTGATTTTGTTCTATTTTATTTTTCATGTTACAGGCTCCGTGATTTGAAACAACTTGGTTAGTTCTCAATTATTATGCCGCTTTCTATATGGTGCATTGTGAAGTAACTTTGTAAATGATTGGTTCTACAATGTTGATTTTTATTCTAATGCGTGTATGTATATATATGTATGTGTGTAAATGAAATGGTAATAATTTTGAATTTTAGTCAAATTTTTATATCTATATTTGCGTGAATTTTCTCTATAGGCTACATTGTTTGTGAACAATTTTTATTTTTTTATTTTTATGTTTTAGGTATGACACACATGGTTTATCCGGGGGCTGTCCATTCTAGGTTTGAACATTCTCTTGGTGTGTACTGGCTTGCCGGTGAAGCTGTTCAAAAGCTCAAAAATTATCAAGTATGGAATTGTCTTCTTTGTTTTCTGATAATTTCTAATTGCATTAAGTACACCATGTCTAGACCTTCTCCGTAACTTGTCCAATCCTTGTAGGGTTTGGAGCTTGGTATTGATAGCTTTGACATCCAAACTGTGAAACTTGCTGGTACGTGTGGTTGAGTGTTCCACTTTCTTATGATTCTCTATCTAAAGTTAAGTGATTCCTTACGTATTTTGTTCATTTAATCTGTAGGACTTCTGCATGATGTGGGCCATGGGCCTTTCAGTCACTTGTTTGAACGCGAGTTTCTCCCCCGTGTTCTTAGTGGCTCAAATTGGTACCTTGGACATTATTTTATGCAATGCATTTATCCTTCCTTTTCTTCTATATTGAGGACATTAGAGTTCAGTTTGACAATTTATGCTTTTGCTTGAAATAATGTGTTCCTAAGAAACCATGTATTACGATTGTTAGTAACCAGCAGAAATGATTAGTAAAATAGTGATATCATATATATTATGTTATCAACAATAACACACAGGTTTTTGTATTTCTCTTTACCCTCTCCCATCCAACTGCTTTTGAGAAGAGTTTTGTTTTGCTCTATGTGATACTTGTAATTTGTAGGTCTCATGAGCAAATGTCAGCGAAGATGGTTGACCATATTGTTGAAGAGCACAATATTGATGTTGACTCTGAAATGATTAAGAAAGTAAAGGTAAGCTCATCTTAGTATTTCCTCCATTTCCAGAGTCCTTTAATTTTTAAGAGAATATATATAAGTTAAGGCATCAAAGGAGCAAAGCAATAGCTACTTCATGTGTTTGGAAATTGTGGTGTAGTTGAAGATATCATGTGAAACTTAAAACTGGAGTTTAAGCAATGCATTAGTGCAAGTCTCTAATAAGCTAACCTCTTTCTCTCTCTTCTCGTGTCTTCAATTGCACTTCCATTACACTTCCATCTTGCTTGTGTTTTAGTATTTACTGAAATTGGCTCTGTTCTTTATATAAAATGAATGTTTTTCATATCCATGTTCATTCTTTCATTTATATTGTGGCAGGAGATGATTGTAGCTAGCTCTGAGTTTGCGCTTCCAAAAGTAAGATCTTTTTACATTATTCAATTTATAGGTCAATTTTTAATTAATATTTAGTTCTCATTATTGTTTTTCCTTGGAAAATTTGTTATGCTTGTGATTTATATGCTTGTAATTTAGTATCATCTCTTATTATTATTTTATTGCTGTTGTTTATCAATCTTCATGATAATGACTAATTTGTAGGGCACCAGTGAGAAGCATTTCTTGTACGATATTGTGGCAAATGGTCAAAATGGCATTGATGTGGACAAGTGAGGCTTAGTTATTAATGTATCGCACATTATATTTAAAGTTTCATGGTTGTATCAGTGCTTGTTTTGTTGCAAAAGTTTTGATGCTTTAGAAATAATTTTGATATATAGGTTTGATTACATTGTCCGGGACTGCAGAGCTTGTGGTGTGGGATGCAACTTTGAGTTTCAGAGGTTAATGTTATATCTTCTAGTCGATTATGTCTTTTTTTGCTGCCTCTAGTGTCGTAACCCTCACATCCTCCTATCATTGTAGGTTAATGGAGACGATGCGAGTCTTGGGTGATGAGATATGCTATCGTGCTAAGGACTGTCAGTATCTTCCATTTAATTTTGCCTATCACAACTATACATAATTTAGTATGTCTTTCTAAAATTTTGGATGATCTTGCTAGATTTGACTGTCCACAAGTTATTTTACACTCGTGCTGATCTGTATAGAACTGTCTATACACATCCAAAAGTAAAGGTTCGAAACAAAATAGCTTATTTTATATCAGTAACTAATCAGTTGCTTTTGTAGTAGTATTTGCACTTTCCCTAATCTGAAGCATCTTATTGCAGGCAATTGAGCTTATGATAGCAGATGCCCTGTTGAAAGCAAATCAATTTCTTGAAATTTCATCTTCAGTTGACGATCCCTCTAATTACTGGAAGGTCTGTGAAACTGTTTACTATTTTTCAGATTTATAAGATTTACTGCCTGGATGTAAAGCACTCTATTTTGACTTTGGTTCATGATGATTCAGTTGGATGACTCAATAATTAAAACTATTGAGATAGCTCCAGACCAAGAACTTAAGGAATCGAGGGATCTGATTTTGCGTATCCGGAGGAGGAATTTGTACCAGGTAGTGATGCTTTGCTTGTAACGCTCTTCTCTAAAGCAACAATTACATCAAATGAATTGAAAAAAAACAAATGACTCTCTCTTACTATTTAATTCTGCATTACAATAGAGTATATATAGCGCTCAGCTTTACATCAACGGAACACAAGTTTTTTGACTAACAAACTCCTAGATTTTAGCCTAGAATCTAGCTAACATGCATACTCAGCAAGCTGCTAAGTCACTAAAACTGTTTAATTAGAAAACTAACCACTGAAGTTTGATTCAGTACACCCTCAAAAGCTTAACTATAAGGTTTTATATTAAGCTTGTCATAAGTAAATATAAACCTGGATTCAGCAAAAGGCTTGATTAGCACATTAACTATTTGTAGTTCAGTTGGTATATGACAAACTTGAACTTCTTTATCAGCTATTTTTTCTCCGATGAAATATTTGCTCATCTACTTCAATATGTTTAGTCCTGAAACGAAAAATTGTATTGGAAGCCAGGGTGTTTAATCCTAGATTATCATACCATAATGTAGGATAGTAGTACAAATTGATACCTATTTCAGCAAAAAGACTTTGTAATCAAAATATTTTAGTAGTTGCTTCTAATACAACTCTTTATTCTGACTCAATAAATGATCTAGCTGCAAGTTTTTTCATTTTGAGCTCCAACGAATAAGATTCTCCCCTAAGAAGATAAATATTCAATAGTGGATCTTCCATCATCAATATTGTTTTGCCCAATCAACATCAGAAAAGCCTTCCAGCTTAAGTAAAATTATTAAGGTTTAAAATGAAGACAATAGGTAGTGTTCCTTTGAGGTACCTTAGAAAATGCTTACAAGTTTTCCGATGTTCAACAATAAGACTTTGTAGAAACTAACTAAGCTTATTTACGGAGAAAGTCATTTCAGGCCTTGTCATGGTCAAATATTGAAGACCTCCAATGACACTTCTGTATAAGGAAGGTTGATCAAACAAATAACTGTCATTCTTGAACTGTTTCAAGTTAGAAATCATTTGTGTAGGAGATGACTTAGCTGAGAGTAAATGAACCAAGCAGATCATGTATATACTTATTTTCAGTTAAATAAATTCTAGTGTGATTCCTACAATAGGACTTTGTAGAAACTGACTAAGCTTATTTATAGAGAAAGTTGTTTCAGGCCTTCTCATGGTCAAATATTGATGATCTCCAATGACACGTATATATAAGGAAGGTTGATCAAACAAAAAACTGTCATTCTTGAACAGTTTCAGGTTTGAAATAATTGGTGTGAGAGATGAGTTAGCTGAGAGTAAATGAACCTTAGCAAATAGATCTTGAATATACTTAGTTTTAGTTAAATGAATTCCAGTATGATTCCTGTCAGCTTCAAAACCTGAAAAATAATGTAAAGAACCTGCAAACTGATTATTCAAATCAGAAACAACTTGAGCAACCAGTGTGGAATAATAACTTGTAATGAGAATATCATCTACATACTGAGCTTCAGTTTTGAAAATGAAAAGACTGTTATCTGCTTTAGAACTGACAAAACCTCTTTTAAGTAAAGCTTCCTTCAACTTCGCAAACTAGCTCTTGGAGCCTGTTTCAGGATTGCATTTATTGCATCAATTCAACAATGCCGTCTTGAATATACTCATCAGCAAAATGGAAGATGTGAAAGAAAACATCGACACTTGGTAGAGATTGGTCTTACTTTGCTTGCTCAGGCTTCTATGCCTCTTCAATTTTGGTGGGATGCTTTTCAAACAACAAGTATCTTATAAACTATCAACACTAGTTCTTGATCACTTATCCTACTGTTGAATATTGGAAAGGTTGCAAGCATATCGTAAGTTACCTCAAGAGAACAACTATCTATGGTCTTCATTTTAAGTCTAATACTTAAGCGGTTTTCTGATGCTGATTGGATCAACAATATTGACGATAACAAATCCACTACTGGATGTTGTATCTTTTTAAGGGTGAATCTTATTCATTAGAGCTCAAAAAAGCAAAAAGTTATAGTTAGATCATCTACTGAGTCAGAAACTAGAGTTTTATCAGAAGTAGCTACTGAAATACTTTGGTTACAAAGTCTTTTTATTACAAGTTACATTGTTGTTCTACATTATGGTGTGATAATCAATGAGCAAACTCTTTGGCTTCCAATTGAGTTTTTCATTCCAGGACTAAATATATTGAAGTAGATGTGCATTTCATTAGAGACAATATAGCTGTTAAAGAAGTTCGAGTTTGTCATATACCAACTGAATTGCAAGTAGTTGATGTGTTTACTAACCTTTCACTGAATCTAGTTTTATATTTTTTCATGACAAAACTTACTGTAAAATCTTATAATTAAGATGGTGGGGGCATGTTGGATTAAACTTCAGTAGTTAATTTTTTGATTAAACAGTTTTACTAACTCAACAACTTACTGAGTAAGCATGTTGGTTAGCTAGATTATAGACTAAAATCTAGGAGTTTCTTAGTCATGAAACTTGTGTTGCGTTGATGTAAACCTGAGCACTATGTATACACTATTGTAATTCATTTTAAGTTCGCCAATTTACCTAGAAGCTTGAGCTAGTAGGTTTAGACTTAACATTAGTTTTTTACTTCAATACGCCTTCTCACGTGTAAGGGCCTTACATTTTTTTGCATATGGACTGGGCTTCACAAGTTTCTTTTCTGGATCTTACAAGTGAACCAATACTTTTTCTTTTTTAATTTGCATTATGAGGAATTCAATCTTTAGACCGCTAGATCAAAATGGCTTTGATATCATATTAAGTTTGCTACTTTACCTCAAAACTTAAGTTAGTAGGTGTAGTTTCAACATTAATTTTATACTTTAAAATGAAGCATAGTTACATATATCTCTTCTTATGCTTTAATACTGTGCACAACTTTTTACTCTATCTGTTATTTTGAATTTGTAGATTGCAAGTCTTAAGATATAAAATTCTCTTTGCTGTGGCAGTTTTGTAATGAATATGCTGTTCCAAAGGACAAACTAGAAAATTTCAAAGATGTCACTGCACAAGATATTGTTTGTTCCCAGGTATATACACAATATATGCCACTTACGTTTTGGCTAGTGAATTTATGTCTGTGCTAGCAGAAATTGTGGAGCAGAGTTTCTTAGTATTTATTTCACAGAAAAATGGTGGAGTGATCCTAAAAGAAGAGGATGTTGCTGTTAGCAATGTCAGGATTGATTTGACTCGTGGAAAGCATAATCCTCTTGAAAGGTATTGCAGTATGAGGCATCTATGCATATTTTAGACAGATCATTGCTTTTTTCCTGTTTGCTTTTTTGTTGTTTTGTATTTTTAGCTTTATTTTTAATTTTGGTGCAAGAACTAATTTTTGTTGTTGATTTGTTTGGGTTGGTGCATGCTTCCTTCCAGAATTAACTTTTTCAAGGTATTGAATCTTTTATTATATGCATCATTTTTGTAATATTGGATATTTTAATAATATCATTTAGATACTTTATGTAGAAAAGTATTATAGTTTTCAGTTTTATTTTTACTTTTTAAATTTCTCACTATCTGTCCATGGTAAAGACGGCTGTAAATACCCAAAAGAGTGAATTATGGGCATGTAGAATTTTCTGCCGATCAAATTGACTAAATCTTTGGAGGACCTTTCTACGCCTGCAGAATAGACAGGGAAATAACAAAGCGTCAGCAGGCTCCCTTTTATACTTTCATTACTTATTTCACTAGCTAGTGACAGCACACTAGAGTTGATTATCATGCTAAACTTCATCTTAATTGGCAAACTGCTCCTAATCTGGAATTTTATTTAGGAATAAGTCTGTTTGTTTGAGTGGATCACTAAGTATAATATAATAAACTTGGGTGAGGAAAATTTATCTCATTTGGATAGTCTCTGCGTAAGGACTTCAAAACAGGACTTATAGGATTCCCCTGATATTACCACAGAAGAAAGTTGTAGTATCTTCTGTTGTAAATTAATAAAGTAGCCCTAATTCAGTTTCAAAGGCAACATGTTCCAGTAGTTATCATGTTCCAAACCTCATAGCTTGATTGATTTCTTTTCAGGATTATGACAGCGAGGAGAAGTTCACCATACCTGATGATCGCATTAGTCACTTGTTGCCTAAATGCTATCAGGATATGATAGTGAGGGTGTACTCCAAAAAACCTGAACTGGTCTGTGAAATTATATTTCTTTCTCATTTGTTCACATTGTTTATGTACACTTATGTGTTCCCGATGAGTCTGTGGGAGTGAATTTTCTATATAATATGAAACAGGTTGGAGCAATATCTGAAGCTTTTGAGAACTTTCAGTTAAGAACTTATGGGATTAAAGCACAGGTACATTCAACACCAGAGAGTAAGAGAAGGCATTTATGAGGTTATTGTCTTGTAGATGGTCTCCCTTGGACGCCAGCCACTCCCCACCCCCTTTCTTCACAGAATACATAGTCATCTTCTTTTGCCAGTCATCAAGTCGATAGTTGATATATCATACACCAAATAAGCGTTGTTTATGATGAGTTTTGATAAACAGTTTCGGCCTTCCTCAAGGTGGAAAGATGACAGGCTTGTTCCATCACGTAAAAGCAATTTGTATAGTCCCATTTCTTATCTATCAGTTAAATATTTGAATCGAACATCGAGTTTCATAGCTGCTACCATATACGGTCAATTGTAATGTCCTTATCGTTGGTATCACACGTCCTATTTCACATTTTTTATGAATGATATAATATATATATATATACACACACACACACTTGAGAGGGCCTAGTAAATGCAATTAATTCGAGAATGAAAAGCTCTCTAAATTGGGAAGTGTTAATTCTATGGTAATTCATTCATACATTTGCTTTAAGTGGAGAATTTCTTTTCTTTATTATAAGTTTGCATGTTTTTTCGCTCTTGATTGGTTTCTGCCTATCTGGTAACTTTTGAAAGGGGATAAGGACTTTTGATGAGAGTCAAAATCACGGGAGTTACCGGTCGGCACCTAATCCTCATTGTGTTTGCTACTGGAAGAGATTGGGATTTATGAGTGAAACTCAGAGTGCAGCCCGTGAATCTCCATGAAGTCAAAAAAGTGATCTTCACGTGCATCGTGATGTAGAGCTGCAATAATTTTGTTATTTCATGGGAAACTCTTAACACTTAAGATAAGGTTCCTTACTATTACTACCACTTGTTTCTTAGTTTATTGTGTGCTGCTGCTGCCCCTGTCGGTATGTTATTGTAGTGGTAGCAAATTTTTATTACACCTGACCTTAGTAAGTTCCAAGTTAAAAGTGAATAAATAGGGGAAATAGCCTGAGTGATGGGGTTTTGAAGTGTGCAAATTTGAATGTTGATGGTAACTGCGAAAAGCAGCTTTTGTGGCTGGTTGGCTGGCATTGTTGATGATGAAACAATAATGCATGATTATGAGGCAGAGCGTGCTAGTTGGGCAGGAGAGGAGACGTCCACATCATCGGCATAACGCACTCCTTTTCTGCTAACTGTAACCCAGTCAATGAATTGAGCCCCCAACTTCATTAGTCTTTAGTCATAACTGTAAAAACACAACTTTGCCTTGGTTCATTTTATTTTATTTTATTGAGCATGTCATGCCAAACAGGTAAAGAAGCTTTATTGTTTTTGGGTTTATTATTTTGGTTAAATAATTCTAGTTCTATAAACAATCTAAGACCATTGCATGCTTGTCATCTCATGCATATAGTGTTGTTAATATTTTCTTTAATTAAATAACATAAATCATTACACAATTTCAGGGTTAGTTTCTTTCATTTTTAACGACCTTTACATTTGATTTGGAAAATAACGTAAAATATTTTTTGAAAAGTTTTGGGTCATAATCATCTTATGAATCAACAAAGTGGAAACATTTGAGTATACAATCGAATAGTAATTAATTAAATGATTAAGTTATTTAGACTTAATTTTTTGACTAAATTTTTAACACCAATTATTCCTTCTTTCATCTATATTTAATTTAATGATTAATAAAATATTATAAATAATAACAATAAATATTATTTATACATAATTATTTTAACTAAAATATCTTTTAATATCAAACGCATCTCTTTAATTTTAAACCTAATATCTTTAAAGGTTAAATCTCAAATAAATAGTTACTTCATCTTCTTTATCGTAGCTCTTCTATTGGCCGTCACACTCTTCCTTCCTCCTCCGCTTGAGTCACCGATGGATCAATGAATACATTATGTAATATACTCTTCTCTTAAAATCTGCAAACCAATATTCCTTATGGGAATTTTAGGGCTTAGTTTGTGAATTTTCTTTTAATTTTGATTTGAGAGGTAATGTCGCTGTTACTAAAAGCCGATTCTATCCAAATCCGGGAGGTTTCATCTTCTTCATCGTAGCTCTTCTATTGGCCGTCACACTCTTCCTTCCTCCCTTGCTTGAGTCATCGATAGATCAATGAATACATTGTGCAATATTCTTCTCTCTTAAAATCTGCAAACCAATATTTCTTATGAGAATTTTAGCGGTTAGTTTGTGAATTTTCTTTTAACTTTGATTTGAGAGGTAATGTCGCTGTTACCAAAAGCCGATTCTATCCAAATCCGGGAGGTTTGGACTGACAACCTTGAACAAGAATTTGATTTGATTCACAAAATTCATCTTCCCATACAAAGGTTGCCTTAAGTGATGGGTAATAAGAAAATGAACCATAGCGCAATAGAATTGAAGAGTGAGACGAAAATGAGGATAAGAAGAGATGAAATTGAAGAAGGAAAAAAGAGAATGAGGATAGAGAGAGTGCGGGTTGTGGGTAACGAGGTTTATCAAATTATTGGCCGAAAGTGAAGGGGGGAGTTTCTTTAGAGAAGAAGTGTTGGATGTTTTGATAGCTTCAAAAATTGTTTTGAGAACTGGGTCATCATGAAAAGGTAATGGTGGTGAGTACCAAGAAGAAGAAGAATAGTTAAAGAAACCACTGAGTTTTCTTTGAGTGCGAGGAAGATTAGTTCTTGAAATTTTGAGCGTGGTCATGGATTGGGATTAGGAGGGGAACTCAGGGAAGTTCTGTTATGTTTTACTAGTATTTTTAATCATCCTATTAAGGGGTAAATCCGTTTTTAATCCTGTGACGAAGAAAATAAGTAATTGTTTATTTTAGGTTTAAAGTTGAAAGGGATTTGATTTAATATTAAAGAGATGAGTCTGACGTTAAAAGATATTTTAGTTAAAATAATTGTACGTATTTATTGTTATTATTTGTAATATTTTATTATCCATTGAATATAGATGAATAATAGATAACGGGTGTAAAAAATTAAATTAAAAAATTTTATTCTCAATAGTCTGACGCTAAAATAAAACAAAGGCTTACTAAAGTTATTAAAAGACTTATTCCATTTCATTTCTGTATTCTTTAGAATTAATTGTTCAAATCACATGTGCTGAACAAATCCCTCCTTAGAGAAACGATTGAAGGGAATTCACTTGTGCCCCACCTTAGCTTTGTTCAATGAGAAATGAAGAACAAAAGTGGAAATTAAAGAACCTTAGATGAAGAATTCCTCCACTTTATTAATTTCAGTCCAGAAATTTGATGATTACATGAACATCCTCTTTCTTGTTTCACTAGAAAGAAGTATATCAAATGTAATTAGATTAGATTCTTTATATTCTTAATTTCCTCCTTCAGTCCTGTTTTAGCTTTGATACTTTTGCTTCCAATCATTAAATTTGTTTGTGAATCGAGTGGGTATGGAGGTGTCTTAGCACTACTGCCTAGTTTCAATCAGCCTCAAATACAACCTCCCCCAAATAAGCTTCCATCTTTTCTTTTCCTTTTCAGATAGAATAAGATTGACATTAACATAACATCATAATCTTCTGTAATAATTTAATTAATAAACTTATGTTACATGTATGCATATTTTTATATATTGGTTATTCTTTTCTTTTCACCTATTTTAATAAACAAAATAAATGTTTAATCTATCATACTGTAGGCTCTTCTCTTCTCAGTTCTCAATCTGCCAGTGCCAGATATGCTTCCTTTATTGTGGATTTGCTTATGTCTTGGTCCAGCTTGTATTTTATGGTTTATATTTACGCAATGCAACAATGTAACTGAAATTCCCACTTACAGAAATTTTTTTTGACAACTCTCTACTAGCAATCAGACAAATCCCCCAACTATGCTTCCCTCACTTCCATTAATAGCCAGACAAATTTTATAATCATGAATGCTGACCGTAAATGTGAGATTCTGTAACCTATTTTCAGCATTATAAAAACAAGTTATAGGAGAAGAACACCCTCCATATTTCATATCTTAAATAAATTTGACAACAATAAAAAAGATTTTAGTTTGAATTTGAAAAAGGTTAGTGATGGTGATGGTGGACATGAGTAAAAGGAAAGGGTGGGTAATGAGTTTGACCAGTAGTTTGAAAAAATAATAATAGTAATAAAATAAGAAAGGTCATATAAATTTACAACTTCCATGTAACTGTCTCCAGTTTCAAGTATGAATTGCAGTATTGAAAGAGAAAGGTTACAGAAAAGTCTAAAATAAAAGGTACATTGACCGTGAATCCCATAAAATAACAAACAACAATCCACGAGAGAGAGAGAGAGAGGGGGAGAGAGAGAGAGTGTTGCTCTTTGTTTGATCATATTCATGGACCAAATTAAAGAAAGCAAGCAGAGAAAGAAGNAGTCTAAAATAAAAGGTACATTGACCGTGAATCCCATAAAATAACAAACAACAATCCACGAGAGAGAGAGAGAGGGGGGGAGAGAGAGAGAGAGTGTTGCTCTTTGTTTGATCATATTCATGGACCAAATTAAAGAAAGCAAGCAGAGAAAGAAGAGGTGGAGATGAGATGAGAAGAGACCGAGGTGGGTCAGAAACACACGTCGTGTTCAGGCAAAATCCATGTGCCCACATGGCTTATAGCGTTATACTATCAGAGAGAAAGGGAGTAAACAAAACCAACACAAACAAACAACCAGATGATTGATTAATATCATCAATCAGTTCTGTTGTATGTTGTGCTTCTTTAGTTTCTACTACTAAAACAACTAATACTTGTACTAGTAATAACTGTTACACAACTCCACTCCACAAGAGGTAGTTCTTCATAACAACAACAACAACAACATTACACAAACACCAAGACCAAAACTTCGTGCAGTTACACTGTCTTTGCCTTAGCATACTTTGATAACAACGTACATGCTGGAGAAGACAAACCGGAAATGAAGGAGAAGAGTGAAACCGGAGGTGGGTATGTGAGAGCAGATCAGATAGATCTGAAGAGCTTGGATGAGCAGCTCCAGAGGCATCTAAGTAGAGCATGGACTATGGAGAAGAACAAGAACAGGAAAGAACATGAAGGGAGTGAAGAGGGACATGGACATCAGCAACTACTTCCAAGACCTCTCATCACTCGCACTGTCACTAGACAAGAGTGGGAGATTGATCCCTCTAAGCTTATTATCAAAGGTGCCATAGCTCGTGGAACTTTCGGCACTGTTCACCGTGGCATTTATGATGGCCAAGATGTTGCTGGTATTGATTTCTCGTCTCTTTCTCTTTCTTTCACCATCAATTTCCACCTGTTTAAGTGTCATGCGAATGCCAATTTGTTGAAGTAAACAACACCCATTTTCTGAAATTCCTTTTTTTTTTTTTTTGTTGAAGTAAACAACACCCATTTTCTGAAATTCCTTTTTTTTTTGGAGTTTTCAATTTTTTTGGAAGAGAGTTGAGTTATAATACTATTTATGCGTATGGTGTCACTGTTTTTCTAATGGCAACATACTCGGGATTTTTTTCCCCTTGTTTAGCAAAATTTATTATATGGATTTTTTCATCATTCATACGGATAAAAGCTTTATCTCTGGCCTTTTTTAGTTTAAACAATAATAATAGCAAAAATTAAAAAAAAAAATTACAGTGGATGATGAGGCTGAAGTTTCTTTCGTGCTGTTTATTGATGTTGGCATGACGAAAACTGCAGTTTCTGTAGCTCTTAAAGCCATAGAAGCATCCACGGAAGCTGACCCATATAATAACAAAGGGTGTGATCAATTGGAGATTATATGCCTTATTGTGACTCTTTTCTTTGGTTTTGGGTGTAATTTGGTGGGGTTATAGTTTTATTTTGAAGCCTCTGGTATGGCATACTGAATTAAGGGATCTGCTTCTTCACTCTTGCTTCAGTTTCCGTCTCAATATTCAGTTTTGAGTTGTTTACTAGTCAAATTGTTGGAACTGACAACTCCTAAATTTGGATTTTTATTTTTAATTTTTTGGACTCAAGACAATAAAGATTTCCATTGTTATGCCAATATCTGAGTGAGATTTTGATTTTTAAGTTTATATTTAGATTTAGTTTCTTGCACATTCTTGAGATTTTCAGTGGCTAAAAGGAGGCAAGTTTTTGACTTTTTAGCAATTGATTTCTTGTGATAGACCCACTTACAGATTAATTTTAAGAAAATCCGTGATTCACGAGATCAGTTGAGTTGGCAGTTGGTACAGTAACTTCAGTGTTATATTCTTTTTCTTGAAAGTTCATGTGTCCTATTTATTGTTGATTCACATTTTATAATCCACTTTTTGGGATAAAAATCTAAAAAATTAAAAGTCCGAATTGAATGTTGTCAGTTGCAGTTCTGGCTAGCTAGAAAGCTGCCAAATGGATGCTCATATCATCAATTCACAAATTTAAATTGAATTGTTCTGCTAATTTCTAATTAAAAGATTAAGAAAAAACTATTTATTTATTTTTTCTAATCATAGTTTTGGTTTGATTCATTAAATCTTTTAGCTATCAAATGATGAGGTTTTTTCTGCCTAATGAAACTTCTGTGTTTCTATATTCAAAGTGAATCCTGGACATTTTCATATTTCGAAAACTATTAATTTTCATTTCCTTCTCAAGCTCAGTTAAACTTCTTGACTGGGGGGAAGAGGGCCACAGGTCCGACGCTGAAATAGCTTCACTTAGGGCAGCTTTTACCCAAGAAGTTGCTGTTTGGCACAAGCTTGATCATCCTAATGTAACTAAGGTAAAATTTCCCCTCTTGACTTCTCTCTCTCCCTTGTGCTCATAATGGAATTGAAGGAGCAAAGATAATGAGCTACCCGACTACCGTTCTAAGTAAAAACTTTAACAATTTTAAAGAAGAAAGAAAAGTAAAATACAGTACAAAGAACATAAAAAGTTTAGCCAGTTATAGTATAGATGAGATGTGTCATGCACTGGTGGTCACAATCCGTAGGTGGGTTCTATTAACTGTACTGAAGTTCTAGATGTCTGTTGAATGTTGAAAATGTTGTTATGCATCGTTTCCATCAAAATAATCGTTCATATGTAATCTTTTGAAATAGTTTCAAGATTATGTCTTGCAGTCCTTCTCTTTTCTCTACTTGTTTAGATCTATGTATCAAGAACTTTCACAATAGTGTCAGAGTCCATCGCAGATATTCATTGCCTGATGCTCATTGAAATAAAATGGACTCTTAATGTGTGTCACCCTAAAATTTGTTTAGTGAGAGTCTCTTTCTACAACTAATCTGCGATTATATGTACCAATTCCCTTTTGCAGTTTATAGGGGCAACAATGGGTTCATCCGAGCTAAACATACAAACAGAAAATGGTCATATTGGTATGCCAAGCAACATTTGTTGCGTTGTTGTTGAATACTGTCCTGGGGGTGCACTGAAATCTTACCTCATAAAGAACCGGAGAAGGAAGCTTGCCTTCAAAGTAGTTATGCAGTTGGCACTTGATCTTGCGCGAGGGTAAAAATTTCAGCCTTATACACCACAAATGTATCACTTTTTTATACTAAACATTAGTTAATGCAGTGATTTTTCTGTATTAATGTAACATACTTAATTTGGATAAACTGAAGTTCCTCTGAAAAGTGTGATTAAGCTGGCATTCTTCATTTCATAGGTTGAGCTATCTTCACTCTGAGAAAATCGTCCACAGAGATGTTAAAACAGAGAACATGCTTCTGGACAAGACACGGACTGTGAAAATAGCAGACTTTGGGGTTGCTCGCCTGGAAGCTTCAAATCCTCATGACATGACTGGAGAGACTGGAACACTCGGTTACATGGCACCAGAGGTATGCAGTTGCTTACATGAATCTGCAAAGCCAAGTGTCTTTATTATTGCGTATGGTTGGTGCATGATACCTAACATCATTGGGTATTTGCTAATAATTTCATGCTTGGTTTTAACTGATCCTATGGAAACACATTTTTCATGCCCAGTGGAGTTATTATACCCAAAAGGACCTGTCACTATTTCATTTAAAGGCTCTACATATTTTGTTTAAGTACCTCCTGACAGGAATCTCATATTTGAGTTGGTAGGCTACATCAATAAATAAGCACAATGATATTTTAATATTGCTATATAGGAACCTTTTCCAAGTTATGTCTTAATCTATGTTAGAGGGCAAAATGTCTCCTCAAAAATTGAGTCACGAGATGCACAAGTATGATTGAATTTGTTACAATATTGAAGTGTTGATCTTTCATATGTTTCTTACTGGATTGTAGATAGAGCTTATATGAACCAACTCAGTTCTTTGTTGTATTTGAACTCCTGCTTCTTGACTTCAATTATTGTGCATCAGCACCCTCTGTCAAAAGTGACAGGAGCTACCTACCTCTGAGTCATGTGGCAGACCTATTTTGTAAATTTCAGGAAAAGAAAGGAAAAGAACAGCTCCCCTTCTTTGTCCTGTTGAGAGGGCCAGAGAAGTGGAAGCTTGGGTTAGATTTGATATTGTCTTCTCTTAGCTGTCTCTATATTTATGCATTATTGGCAGATGTCTGTCTTTTCTTAAGTTATTGGTTAGACTGTAATGTATAGGGCTCCTTCAGCTCCTAAAACTTGTGTCTAACCTATTTGCAATGGCTTTTTAAATGGTCAGGTTCTTAATGGCAACGCATACAATAGAAAGTGTGATGTATACAGTTTTGGTATCTGCTTGTGGGAGATATACTGCTGTGACATGCCGTACCCTGACCTCAGCTTCTCGGAAGTGACATCAGCTGTTGTCCGCCAGGTAAATGAAATATCTCAGATGTTTTCTCTTAGGTTCCAAAAAATCTATAAACTGACATGTTCAACATTATTTTATTTGTTTAAACTTCTATTATAGATGTAATAGCTCTAAGTAGTACTGCACTATTCTATTTGCAATGCAATGGAAATGATGTTATTTGCTCTTTACAACCCTTATAACAGCCATTGCTAATACCAGAAGCTAAAGCAGAAATCTAACTTGTAAGTGAACTGCAGAATTTGAGGCCAGAGATACCTCGTTGCTGCCCAAGCTCTCTTGCAAATGTAATGAAGCGATGCTGGGATGCTAACCCTGACAAACGGCCTGAAATGGATGAGGTTGTATCCATGTTGGAGGCCATCGACACATCCAAGGGTGGAGGCATGATCCCTCTTGATCAGCCTCAAGGTTGTTTCTGTTTTCGCAGATATCGAGGACCTTGAAAGAGTTTACCTTAAATTGAAAGCAAAGATATGTTTGAGCCATGGATAGCAAGTTCTGAAATCCAAGCTGTATTTAATTCAATCAAAAGAATGGGATCTTACAGCTGATGGTAATACAAAACTGCGGAGGAAATAGGCTAGGAGGAAACTGCAATATTTGTTTCTTTTGGATAATACATTCAGTAAAGCTTTTCGTTCTTTTTTCCTGCCCTTTGCTTAAGAAACCAGACTAAACAGTTACAGCATGAATTGGTCAGACACAATTTCTGTAAGTGAGCTTTGATTGCTAATTAATATGATCATGGGCTTCATCTATCCTTTTTTGTATATACCAAAATGCCTTTGTTGAATTCAACATTTCAAAAAAGTCATCTGGTTGATGAGTTATAGTACAATTCATGGTGGCAAACCTTCTTTTTGTCCTCCCCCAAAATGAAGGTTTTAATGTAAAATTTCTATCGAATTCCCTTTCAGCATATCATTTCTTTTTAAAAAATGTCAACTTAATCTTAAATCTTAGAAATATAAATTGTAATTTCTTATTTTGGTTCTTTTAATTCAATTTGTCAAAAGTACTTCGTAAAACAATATATAAAGGCTTGGTTTGATGTTGTGAAGTTTGTTGTCCAAATATGGATCTTGGCTCACTCAAGTTACTGACCATGAAGAGCTCCACACCATGAAGAACTTCAAAAGGCTTGTTGCATGTATAATGTTACAATTTTTAGCTATATTGAATCTCTTATTTATTATTTCAAAAGTTATCAATAGTATGAGATAGATTGAAACTCAATTATCACTTGAATCCAATGACCCGAAAAAAATTTCCTTCTGCAGAACCCCTTCTTAACGCACCCACTCCCCCGTTTCTATGCGGTAAAACTAACAACTCTATTGAGTAATCCTATGAATCATCATCCAAGAAGGGGTTTTATCTAAAAATATATTGCTCAACAGTATCTTTGCGCAGAAGCAAAATCTCATCTCCAATGCTATTGAGTGGCATTCAGTTGTTGTCCTGTTGAAAGTAAATCTTATAAAAAATAAAGTTAACCGAAGAATGCTTTAGAAGAAATTAGTCTGGTAATGAAATAGTTAAGTTCAAAAGAATACATTCTCTCGAAAGTGAAATATTACATAATTATTGAACAAACAACAGATTAAAGATTGAACCACATAAAGGAAATGGCCTTTATCCATGAATTTCTCGAAAGTGACTGATAGAATCTCACGTTCGTTAGTCAACAAGAGGGTCTAGCCAGCAATCTTGTAGCTTGGATTGACTAGATTGTCAAGCCCGGACACTACTTGAATAGACTCTATCACATCACCAACTTTCAGATCAGCCAAATAATCCTCATTTTCTGTTACATAACCAAACACAGCATACCGGCCATCCAGAATATTGGCATTACTGGGAGTTAATTCACTTTCTTTCAATAGCCAGAATACCTGGCTTGATGCAGAGTTATTCTCAAACTCCTGATAAGTATAAAAATTCAGGCAATTTCTAATTAGCTTCCAAAGTCTCAATCATAATCGTAAGGAAGAATAGCATTGAAATTCAAATTCTCACCTCTCTTGCCATTGCCATGGTTCCAAATGCATTAAATGGAAGCTTCGTCTGAGCCTTGTAGAGACCAAGCTCCTGTCCAAATACATTTTACATCAAACCTCAAAACTGGAAAGCAAACACAAGTTCTCAAGGTAATCACAAAAAACTTTTAATCGAAAAGATTAAGAAAAAGATTTTAAGACTGGAAAAAGGTGGAGGAGAAAGAAAAGGATAACAACAAGAAGATGACATTTTTTAAAGGCTTTAGTGTTTATCCTTTAAGAAGATTATAACTGAGTCCAAGGCTTTTGACACACTATATTAATTCCGATGAATTTTGAGAAGCTTACTTCCAAAGTTTCTCCATAAAAAGGTGATTTCTCCCCATCGACCATGATTTCTAATGGTACTGTCCGGGTTTTTTCTGTACTAGGATCAATGAAACCCTCTGCAGGGCCTTCAGGATCACCAGTTTGAACAACAAATCCATCCGCTGCAGCAAAATAGGAAATTTATTAGTTTTGTAATATAAAATTTGCATCTTCAGACTATTCATTGTTTACAGCAACTAGAAAACCACTAAGTCTATGGTGAGTGCAACAATTCCCAAAAGCAAGGGTACTTTAATGAGCAAGACAATCATTCATATGTACCAGTTTTATGTCTGTTCTCTAAGTACATAGTTTAGTCATCAAAATATGCATTGCCATTAATATTTAATAGTCAAAATAGTATTAAATGTCTCTAGTGGTTGACAAATGACAACAACCTGGATTTATAAAATTAGATACATGATGTCGGTGTTCATGGAAATCAAGGAGAAAAACTTTCCTTCCCTAAGGCAACAGTAAAACCTATAGCAAAATAAGTGCAAAAAAGACAGCAGAATGAAATGAACTTCATTTGAGCATATACCTCTTTGGATTTCCATGCCATCATAGAAGTGCCTTTCCACTAAATCCACAAAATTTCCAGCAGTTACCGGGGCATTGTAACCATCTAGAACTATTCGGAATACACACTCATCTACATTAGGATTGTCCTTGACTTTGACTTTCATATCGACAGTTGCTCTCCCCTTCAACAGAGGCATACTTTGATATTCTTCGGGCACTTCATATGGGAAGCCATCCACCATATCCTCTTCAACACTGCAGAAATCCAATGCCCCAGGAAGATCTCAGCTGCAGTCAATGACAAGGTATATATGAGAAAGTTTATTTTAAGAGGAGTCACTTCCACATGTCCTTCCGAATTTTTATTGTTGAAAATGGGATCAGTTCTTATGGAAGCAAGATATTGCCATTAGTAATTTATTTCCATGGGAAGGTCCTGTATAACATGATCATTGTTAATTTAGCATGTTTTATGTACTGACACGGCTTGTTATCAATGCCCCATCTGGCGCAGTTCACTTAAGATTTCTCTAAGGGGAAAAAAAAGGATGAATTGTGATTGGATTGATGGCAAAATAATCAGGGTCACAAACAGTGATTGATTGATAAAGAAAGAGAATTCTTCATTCATTTCTCCATCTTAGTTATAGAAGAGATATTTGTAACCTCATATTCGGCTTGAAGAACACATAACTTAATGCTCTTTCCAAACAAGCGAGAAACCACATAGATCAAATTCTGATTCGTATGATATAATCACATGATAACTAATCTAGTTTAACCACTATATAAAGGGGGGAACCTGAAGTTGAGCATTTTAGACCAAAATATGCATTGTTAACTGTTGAATGGACTTTGAAAGTGGAAAGGTTAGTACTTCTTTTGGCAGATGAGGGATGAAGATGCATTGATGTGATCAATACAACAAACAATGCAAACTTTCAAGAGGAATCCAAGCAAGCATTACTGAGAATATGTACATGCACATAATAAGCACGACTTGAGGGTATAGGTGGTCTGTAATAAGAAAGTATGGAAAGAAAGACCAGTTCTCGGGAGCATAACCATTTTCATTACCCATCTGACAGACATAACAGTTTCAGCTAGAAAACTCAAAAGATTAGGACCCCTATCCATGGTGTTCCATCAAGTAGAACTTTTATAGACACTCATATAAGATCTGGGGCAGTGCCTCTCTTTACCATGGAATTTGTTAAACTATGGTTTTCTCTCTTAACCAGATTATAATGGCATAAAAAATTCTATAAAGAATGGGAAAGAAAAGACAGCAGGAACCCTTGCCCCCACACACTAACTTGCTCCATAACCCTTGCCCGTCAACAGTCTCAATAAAACATAACTAAAGTCAAGTGGCTGCACACATTTGACACTCAATTGAATTTCTCTTAAATTTTTACAACCTCTTGGTTCACTATCTCACATTGAGGATTAGCAACAAGGGTTCTGAAGCTAATCTTGGACTGTCATCTACATAAACCTCATGAAACTCTTTTCTGACTGTTAGTTGCAGTCACCAGCCTCTTCCTCCCCCTAAGAGGACACATATCTCCAGTTTGCCAAGCTAGTACACTTATCTATATGGATTTCGCTGTAAAGAGATATAAATTAAAATATTAAATTCCAAGAGAACTTCAGGCCGACGGCTTCCGACTTTGAAGCAAAATCAATGCCAAAAACATATCATATACAACAAAATACTTGCCGATAGTCTTTGGGGTTTATATGCAGTTTACGTGAATGAATGAAGAAACCAAACTACAGCATGGCATTAGAATGAGACTCACCCACCAACGTAGTTAAGCAGCTCCTTCTGTTTGGGTGCAACTGCATCTCTATCCCTATCCTTCACTATCTGTTGCAATTCATCCATTCCAGCTTCCAATTTCTCAAGTAATTGTAGTCCATCCTCCTTTTTCGATTCAGCTAAACCCGACACAATCAAACTCTTACCTTGTTTAAGTGCACGCGATGCCTGCTTCACATTCTATACATTTCACAGACACAAAATAAATAAATAAATCTTTTCCCAACTCACTATTAATCATAAAAAAACAAAATATAAAGAAAGCAAAAGTTTTTAAGATGCTTACCCTCTCAACAGAATCAAGTGCTTTAACCCCAGCAACCTTGAGACTTTCTGTAATATCTTCAAGTGGCTTCTGCACTTCCCTCACAGCTTTATTGTCAATAGGCAAAGCATATCTCAACAATGCACCTGGATCCTTAATCGGCGGTCCCGAGATTAACACTGACAAATCCGGCAATGCCCAGTTACTTGGACTTGCATTAGCATACAAAGGCGCTCCAGTTATCAACCCAACTGCTAAAGCCATAGAAATCGCACATTCCTTCCATTTCTGCTCAATATCCATCTTAAAAGAGTCAGTCAAAAGCATTTTGCTATAAATTAAAGCAAACCCATCAGAAGATTCAACATACCTGGAATTGATTATGATTCGACGAACAGCATCTGGGCGCGAACCGCCGACTCAACCAAGCATTGTTGTTGTGAGTTCTCGAAAAACGAATACGGGTGGTGGGCAGCGTGGGACTGCTAAAGTTGCAAGAAATAATAGTTGCCATAACGTAATTTACACAGATTGAAGCAATATCAAAGGCCGACGTTATCAAGATTCTCTGAAAAAGATATTAATAATAAAAACAAGAACGAAATTTTACGAGTTTAAGAGACAGAGTGAAAGAGAGAGTTGCAGTGCAGATAAGGTTTTGGGATATATGCTGCAAAGAGGTCACAATTCACTTCAGTCCTCACGCTTTGGATAAGATAACAGATTTTGCGGTACTTTGTCTACTTGATCCATCCCTTGTGAGTCGGGATGTAATTGTTTGCA
>JANKKC010044922.1:0-22966 GCA_026225755.1 Bursera bipinnata
ATAAATTATGATTATATGGTATTCATGTTCCTTAATAATGTATACTCAAATACATGAAATCTAAGTAAATACTAAGTTATAGTAGTTGTAGTGATATCATGTTTTCGGAGGAAAAGAGAAAAAGCAGAGCGTCCTGAATAGGTTTAAAAAATATTTTAAGTGAAGGTTTCTTGTCCTCGGTAAGAGAGTGGGTAGAGTAACCAACTAAAATTTCAAACTCCTATTTTTCATTACAACCCCTCCGTTACTTACGGTAATTTCCTTTGTAAGATTACTCGCTTAAAATTCATATTTAAAGCGGGATCCCACTTGTCAAATTTTTACTCGTCCGTGACATTCCTACGGTACCTATTCAACACCCAATAAAACCCGGACTTCTGTAAACCTTGAGAGAGAGCTTTCTCTTTAGGTCGGCTCCGACTCAACTCAGGATCCGAATCCGACATGGACATCTCACCAGATGACCCGAATACCAAACCGAATCGTTCCGGCGAATCGGAGTTCGAACTCTACACCATTCCAAGCCAATCCAGTAAGTCTTATCTTTCGCTTTCTCTCACCTCGCTTTTCCCTCCAAACCTGAAACCGCCGTTTGTTTCCCGAGAAAATAGTTTTTCAGCAAAACATGTACGGGAAAAAAAGTACTTTTTTTTTGGCTCTTAACGGAAATTATTTTCTGCGTAGGTTGGTTTAGGTGGGACGACATTCACGAAACGGAGCGTATTGCCCTGAAAGAGTTCTTCGACGGTAGCTCAATTTCAAGAACTCCGAAAATATACAAAGAGTACCGAGACTTGATGATAAACAAATACAGAGAAGAGCCTTCGAGAAGGCTGACATTCACCCAAGTAAGAAAATCACTGGTGGGTGACGTTAGTTTGCTCCACAAGGTCTTCGATTGTTTGGATAAGTGGGGTTTGATAAACTTTGCTGCGTCTTCGGGTGAACATGGAGATGCCTCGGAGGACAAGAAGCTCAAGAATCAAGTTCGCATCGAGGAAGGAGCCCCTAATGGGGTTCGCGTGGTTGCGACGCCCAATTCTTTGAAACCCATTTCGGTTCCCCCGAGTGGAGAGGATGGCGGAGTGGTGGTGGCTGAGATCAAGCCGAAATTGCCTCTGTTGGCTTCATATTCTGATGTTTTTGGTGATTTGGTGAAGTTGAAAGGGTTGAGGTGTAAAAATTGTGGAGAGAGATGTGATTCTGGATGCTATGAGTATAACAAGGTACATTTGGTGATATAAAGTTTTGCTTTTTGATGTTATTTAGCTTAGAGTTGTATAATTGTACTTGTGTAGTAATTTGTTTTCTTTGTTATTTGATTTAGAAGTTGTTGCTAATTTCTCTCATACTGTGTATATTATTTTCTTTGTGGGCTGTGTATTCTTCATTGTTTCCCTTTTTTTAGTGATTGATCTCAGGTTCCTGGACTGCTAATTTTATAATCTACATGTTTCTTGTGAACTATGAATGAGCTTATACATTAATCAAAATGGATACTTCACAAATCTAGCTGGGTTAGTGAGGGACAATCTTGCTAAGCAAATATATAGGAGCATTTGGAATTTAGTACATTATTTGACTGTGCAGGACTATGTTTGGACTCGTTATGATTGGTGCTGCAGACCTTGTTGACATGCAGGTTATAACATTTGAGCTTGAATGGAACGGCCAAAATTACATAATATAAGGGTTAACAGTTAACTTTGAAGGGGATAAAGTTTCTTATCCTCTTTTCTGGGAATTGAATTATCTGAATCGAAGAAATTTACCCTTGGTAGTAAGATATGTCATACATGTACGTGTAGACATGTTAATATGCTGATTTGTGTCAGTAAGATATAGTTATCTCGGAGTGTTTCCTTTCTCTATCTTTACCTTTTATTTTTCATTATAGCTTTTGTAATGCCTATTTGCATTCTATCATCAGCAGGGTGATTTCGTAATTTGTGTAAAATGCTTCAAGAATGGAAATTATGGGGAGAACAAGTCAATGGTTGATTTTAAGTTTAATGACTGCAATGGGAACCATGTTACTCGTGGAGCTACCTGGACCGAGGCAGAAACTCTACTTCTTTTAGAATCTATTATGAAGCATGGGGATGACTGGGAGCTTGTTGCTCGAAATGTTCGAACCAAGACTAAATTTGATTGTATTTCAAAACTAATTGAACTGCCTTTTGGGGAGTTTATGATGAACCCAGCCCATGGGAGGGGTAGTTCTGGTCTCCCTGCCGGTCCCATTAATATTGTAAAACAAGGACAGTTAGCTCCATCTGAGGAGCATCTATACAGCAAATCAGAGGATCAAGTTCATGGGCAAGTTAATGAGAGTGAGCAGGTTGATGAGAGTGAGCAGATTAAGGAGAGTGATCAGGTTAATGAGGGTGATCAGATTAATGACAGTGAGCAAAATGGAGAGGTTGCAAACGAGGAACCTCCTGCAAAGAGAATACGAATTCCTGCCCTTCCAGATGCGGGTAGTTCACTGATAAAACAGGTAGGAGTTGTTAATCTAGATTATATCATTTAGAACCATACTAGACTATCCTCTACATAACTTGTAGTTATTATCAAGTCTTAATTTTTCTTTTTACTTGGAAAAGCAAATGTATTAACCAAACTTGAATCTATATAGATAGTAGTAAGGATTTGCAAATTGTGATGTTTGCTTTTGGTAATATACGACTGCCATAGTGTATGCTGATAGGAGATAAGGAGAAAGAAGAGATCCCATATATGTAATCCACTTTACAGAAATTTACCATTTGGATTGACTACAGTACCAAATTTAAGTTCATAGAATCTACTGTCTTATGCATTAGTAAATAAAATAAAAGAAATGGATATATTCATGGTTTCGAACATTGCATCTTTCTCCTTTCTTGTGTAATCATTTATCGACATTGTTTGTTTTAGGTAGCTCTCATCTCAACCATTGTGAGTCCACATATAACTGCAGCCGCGGCTGAGGCTGCAGTCACGGCACTTTGTGACGAAACCTCATGTCCAAGGGAAATATTTGATGACAATGATGAGTATGTAACTAATAGATTATTGTCTCCTCCTGCGCTTTGTGATGCTTGCTCTTAAGTTGGTTGGGTTTTACATTGTTACTATGATCGTAATGTTATCTCATATTTTGTCTGTTTCAGGTCATTTCAGGTTGATGCTTCAGAGATAAAGGAAATGCCTGGTGAATCAGGTATTTGTTGTAAACACAATTGCTGGAAACTGTTTGGATAATATAATTATTTAGAATGCAGGAACAGGGGCTTGCGAATATAATGCGACCTTTAATTTGAGATTTTTGCTTCTGTGTTTTATTCGACGCATCTGGGTTGTTTATTCCTATGATCTTTCTGATTGATGTCAAATTGTTATTCGTTCAATCTAATATTTTCAAATATATGGTGTCAGTGTTTGGTATTTTGGTTTATTATATAGCAGATTTTATTACTCATGTCCACAGTTTTTTAATAGTTGGACAGCTCTTTCCTATTAATTTATTAGCTTTTTACTGCTAGCATCCAAGTCATCCCTAAGCATCTCCATTTTTATTGTTTGATGCAGAAAGTCAGGAGACACCCACAGAGAATAATGACATACCTCTAACTTTACGAATTAGAGCCACAACTGCAACTGCTCTTGGGGCAGCTGCTGCTAATGCCAAATTATTGGCTGACCAGGAAGACAGGGAGGTTGAACATTTAGTGGCCACCTTGATTGAGACACAGGTGGGTCAAAATTCTCTGATTTGGTTTCCCTTTGTGCTTTGTTGAAAGACTTGCAATTTTAGTGTTATGCTAACCTTATTGTTTGTTCTTTGCATAAATGCCATAATTAGCTGAAGAAATTGCAGCGCAAAATGAAGCATTTTGAAGATCTGGAGCTGATAATGGAGAAGGAATATACCGAAATGTTGGAACTGAAAGAATGCCTTGTAGCAGAGCGGATTGATGTTGTACAAAGGGCATTGGATGCTGGCGTATCAAAATGGAGGGATCATGCAAAATATTAAATCTTGAAGTGGTAGTGTAGTTTGATGTAGTCGTAGATTTTCTATGTATTGTAAAGAGGCAGAAGTAGAATAGATAACACTTAACATGAATTTTCAGCAGTCAAAGGTGTGATTTGTGTACAATTTCTCTTTTGATGTTAGAAGCAAGTGCTTATCTCACTAGTGGGATGCTGAGGCGATTGGGTTAGCAATTAGGGGCTAGGGCCAAGGAACACACTGTATCATTATTTTCTTAAATTTTGTAAAAAATGAAATACTTTTTGAATTTGTATTCTTTCAGATTGTTTGTCTTGTTTGTTTCTTTTGAATCTTAGCGAATTGTTCTTTGAATTGCCAAAAGAACATTATCTCTTCGCTGGTCTTGTAAATAGAATAAGGTTTGCCTCTGTGGTGTTGAAACTGGAAAACAACTCTAGTTTGCTCTGTTTGGATGGGAGACCTGGAGGAGATAGCTTGATAATTTGGTATAGTGAGATGCCGTGCCAAAAATGAGTATCGAGTTGAATTTTATCATCTTGCTTCCTTTAAGCGTCAATTTTTCATATTTCTACAGCAATTTGAAGAATCTTCTAATGCCTATGTTCTGACATGGTCCGCATTCTTTTTGGCTGCTTAATCATTATTATTTACAAACGGACTTTTACAATCTAATTTGTTTATCTTTCATATGTACAATCTGTTCAACTCCACACTGTGGAAAATGTAGAAAAAAGAAAATTGACACCAGCTACCACCAATGATTCCTACCTTACATGGTATAGAAGGATGTGACTCCTAGATTGTAATTTTGTGCTCCTTTTTTTTTTTAAGAAAGTACCTGCTCTATCTGGACTAATGCAATCCACGTGTGTGAGCACTATGAACAAGATTTGATGAGTTTAAAATTTTGGAAGCTTCGTCCTTTGAAAAAGTTTGCAAAGAAGAAACTTTTTGTTGCCTCCTGGGGAAGTTTCGGAGACATACCCGAGTTCCCTTTAACCTGAAGTGTGGTTCGTCCTATCTGGTGCTGGATCAAATCAATAATTTTGGAGTCAACAGGATTCCCAGAAACGTCCGTGACAAAGAAAGTATCTTTAGCTGTTCCACCTTTTGTTGATATCTCTGCTCTTTTAATGCGCAAACCATTCTCACGAAATATCCTGGTAATATCCGAAAGTAAACCAAAGCGATCATCTGTACATAACTCTAATTCTAGGCCCTACAAGAAGACAATGATTCAGTGATGAGTCATGTGGGTATCCATTACTCTTTAACATGTAAAAAGTAATTTGATCAAGTGGAAAGCTAACTAACCTCTGAGGCTCGCCTCTCAATAGCTGCCTCAAGACAAAGTATAACTCGTTGGCGCTCAGCTTCTGAGCTTACAGGGAATCCATCCACATGTTTGATATAGTATTCCTACAAAATTTGTTTCGTCAAGTTACAAAATTGGTTTGCAATCATAATGCTTGTTTCAAATGTCATGAACCGAGTAATCTCATACTCTAAATGCTATTTATAGTGTTACCTGATAAGCTTCTGTTCTTCCTGTAATGACCGTGCCATGGTAAACCACATATTGCATGTCTGTTAGGCTGCATACTGTGTCGAAAAATAACTTGGGTCTGTCTGTAGACCTAATAGTCACAACTGTATAGTTTCTGTCGCTGCAATCCAATACAGTTACTTGAGGTCTCGAACTCTTGTATTTTGTACTTTCAGGCCTCTCAAAGTCTCTATCAGCAAACAACATTTGGTGCAATCTTCTTTCCCTGTGCATTATCCCAGATGAAGAAATGGACATACTAGGAGTCCTGAAATCGGTGTTGAAGCGTAGGACATTATAGAGGAGTTCCTTGATCTTTGAGAGCCTTTTAGGGTCTTCAATTGCACAGCCAGATGATTGGTCTGTGACATGAAGAACTGCTGCAGCTCTGGCATTGTGTGTCCAGATCTCAGCATTTACCACATTGCAACTAAGGTCCATCAGGACAGCAGATACCTCAGATAGCAATCCAGGCCTGTCAGTCCCTGTTAGTTCTATTGTTGTATGCTTTTTAGAGTGCATTACATCTACAGAGCTTCTCATTGAATTCAAGAAACTTGCATTGGTTTCAAGAGTCTGACAAATTGAAAAAACAAAGATTGTCAAGAAACTTTTTCTTAAATGGTAAAACTGAGCAAAGCCAAAAGGCAGTCTCACTAAAACAGTGAAATTAAAGAATTTAACAGATACAATTTTGTGTCAATCTGTGCTAAGAAACTCTCAAGACTTTGGGCATAAGAACATAATGTCGCTTACCGTTTTTATATAATCAAGAGTTCCTTTATCTCTGATCTTGTTTCCAGCAGTATCAGTCACATAGAACACTGAAAACAAAATTGAAAAATCAGAAAATTACAAGAAACAAACAAATTATTTTCTGTGAAGTTTTAAGTATGCAACCTTACCATCCATCAAATATCCTCCATCAGAGGATATGTATGCTTTTGTTATAACAAGGTTGAGGTCTGTAAGAACTTGGACAACTTCAAGCAACAGACTATGCCTATTGACACTATCTACCTGAAGAGAAAGATACCCAGAAAAAACTCAACGAATATCAAATGCTTGGACAAAGGCACAGAAACAACCAACTGTAGACAATTTAGCAAAAGTACAATAATTTTTTTCAATCTATTCACTAAAACCTACAATGCTACGTTAAGGATTTGCAATATTTACCTGAATAAGAGTGGCATGCTCACAGACATCATTGTCAATCACCACTCTGCAACCAATAAGTAAAGTTAATACTTGTAACCAGAAAATCTCAAGAAACAAATATCTGATAAAGGTTCAAAAGTTTCCTTTTCTCAGGCCAAGAAAAGGGAAAATCAGATAGAAATTTGAAGTACACAAATTGACATGAAATTTACCAAAGTCCTGAAATAACCAAATCAGAGAAAGAGAAACAAAAACAGATTATGATACGAAAAAGAACAGCAAGTAGAAATGGCAAATTAACAAACAAAAGTTGTTGCCACTGATCATACTTGAAAACCGAAATTCTATTTCTATCTAACCCAGAATATAATTTTGCATATCAACTCTTGTAAGTACCTTGGAGGGTTCATTCTCCTGATAAGCTTAGCAAACTCCTCTTCCATTGCCAAGTTCTTTAGCTCAAATCCCAACAACCAGAACTCAAAAACTGATAAAAAAGAAAAAGAGCTCCAAAATTAACTTAAAAAGAGTTCGAAGTTGTGACTGAGAAAACGAAGTCAAGCGCTGGTCCTTTATAAAGTAAAAGGGACTTGACATGAAATGAAGATTGAAGAGTAACGAACAGACTGTTAATTTACTCAAAGTATAACGTGCAAGGTAGCGTTGGTTACGTGTTGGGTTGTGATTGGTGAAAGTAACAGTTAGAACATTACCCAGAATAGTAAACCTCCGTGGCTGCCCACTTCGTCTCAGTTTGAGCTGGTAACGGTACCTTTATAGGTGTCCGTACCGTACGCGGGAATTCTAAACCCACGTGACAGGATCTATTGACTCACATGCCACTAATTATGATTTTTTTTCTTTAAAAATTATTATTATTATTATTATTATTCAAGAAAAAAGATAATTGTTTTGCTCGGAAACCTCGTGGATTCTTATTTTATTTTATTTTTATATATTTTTAAATTTATTTCCTGATTAACAAATGAATTAATTTGGTTGTGTGTCAATTGAAGGAGTAATATGAAGTTCTAAGCGGTAGATAAGGTTGGAGATAGGACGTTGAAATATTGGCTGTCCAAGCCAACTGCAATTTGTACGGATGGAAACATTTAGTAGATAAAACTTTTAAAGCTACGACGGTGATAGAGAAACAATTAGCGTGGCAACATCAAGCAGTGACAGTTGTGTATATACCAGAACAATTTAAAATATTTTTTTTATATAGTCTTACCGAATGTCATAAAGACACGTATTAAATTCGAAAAAATATAAATTTTTATCAATAAAATTATTAATTAAAATTTTTATCATTAAAATTATAACCAGGCCGAGATAAATACTCCACCAAACCTCTCCCCTCCAAGAAACTAACCTGGGCTCTCAAATGCCGATTGCATAGCATTCTGAATGTGGTGAGCTTGAGCTGCCATTGTGCGATTTAAGATACACAACCACAATTTCGGCTTACAGGCTGAAGCATTTACACTGGTATAAGAATATGCGATCTAGCTAGCAAGCACTGCGCAGTCCAATTACCAACTGTCAATGTTGCGTGGTATCTGAAATAAATGGTACGACAACGAGAAAATGAAACATCAAAATTAGTCCACGTTGCCTATCCCAGCTGTTTGTGTGCACCAAATGTAGCTCATAATAAGGTCAATTGGGCCAATTAAGAAAGATAGTTAGTGTTTGTACTCGTGGCTTTGGAGTACAATGTGGGTCCTCGAGTATTGAAGCTGATACCCTTTTGGGAGTTGATTTTGACATGGGCGGTTGGCTGCTTGAAGGTTGCAGCAGTGGAGGACCTGGAGGTGGAGCTAGTCTCTCAATTCTTAAATGTTTTCATAACTTTAGACAACATTATTTGGAGGCTGAGGATGAATATGCCTGGTGTTTGCTCTTTGATGTAATATTGATTCCAGGCACAATATGATCATGTCTTGATGTTTTTGGCTTCTCTTTTGAAGCATAGAAAATATCTAATCAACAAGTTTGTAATTGGATTTATGCGGTATAGAGGGACACATAGATTTGCAAAAAGGTTTAAATGTTTCTTGTGGTGGAACACAAATGATAGAAGTGATTGCTTGTTCGTTTCCTTCTCTTACGTTGCTTAAGATTATAAAGTTATCACGAGCAATCATGGTGTTAAAGAAAATTTATGGGGCTGGGTGAGTCTCATTAATTTTTCACTCGGTTTCTGGTTAGACAAAGCCAATTGACTCCTTCAAGTTAACCCAATTATGGCTTCTATTCTTCTTGTTGAAATACATCAAGTTTGGTAGCTAAATTTAATGGATTGGAATTATTTATACCGCCTACTGAAACACAGTTGTATTTTGTAAATTGAAGAGCGGTTGCTTAAGGTTTATGAGGTCACTGTACTTTGTCATTGTTGGCCACTGAATCACCACGATTTTAAGTCTTTATTTTATATTATATTCTCATTTAAGCTTGAAGTTTGCAGTAGTAAATTTCGTACGAGAGTTGTCAAAAAATTTGGTAGAAATCAACTGATGGATTTGACTTTGATTTAAAATTTTGCAACGGATTATCAAACAAGCTTTGTCATAAATGCTATTAAATACAACGTAGCTAGGAAAGTAAAAGCCTGAAACCAGCCCAATGATAAACCCTTTATGGCCCTCGATTGACTTACCTTCTCAATAAGCTTGCTTTCTTTCTTTTAGGAAATCATTGGATTTTAAAGCATGAAGCCGAGGACAAGGCACTCCAAACATTTTTACTAGCAAGCACAAGAAAGTACAATTGCTTTTTCTTACATCTTTCCTCTCTTTATTTTTTTGGTTTTCAACACAATTAATTGAGAAATACATAATGATCACTGTAATATTTAGCACCAATGACATCATTTGTATACCTTTAAGAAGAATCGATTATGACCTTGAGTTGATAACATTATCGGTCTTTGAAACAGTTGGATTAACATAAAAAAGAACATAATATTGATCAAGCAGATTTTGACAATCGATAAAATTACTAACCCAATATCATAAATGTTCCATTTCAACCAAGGCAAATGCAGAACTTTCCCTCCGATCCTGTTGCACATGTTGCACTGAGGTATTTTTCCTGCAGAGCCTTCTTGCATTCAGCAATACACTGTGGGAGTGTGCATGGGTTGAGTTGGATCCCAAATGCACACTCCCCAAGCTCTGGACCCAAAACCGAGAACCCCACCACCATGGCCACCAGCACTAGACCCAACTTCACTCCTCTACCCTCCATTGATGACTCCTTCTGCGAGAATGTAATTAAATCCTTCTTAGGAACTGGTTGAGTGTGTCTTGGGAAAGAACAGCACATTTATAGGGAGAATACAAGTATAGCATCATTCCCCCATTAGCTAAGATACTAAATTTAAATCAAAACTACCCMGAAAGTGAGTGATAATTTTCGCTATAATATACAAGCTGATCAWCCCCATTACATCAAAGTGTTTCATGCTTATCTCTTCATCCACCAAAAATCGCATCCTCCACTTTAATTTCTCTAAGAGGAGTGAAATCCGAACCAATGAGAGACTAACAAATGGTCTAGAAATGTGCTATTATTGATTCAATTTCCCTATCCACTGACATGTGCATCGGCCACCTTCTCCAATGATTTCATTTAACAAATTGAGGGCAGAAATCTATAATCTATCTATGTTGAGGAATGATCGTAAGGCTTTCATTTTGTTCCCCCTCGGAAAACATAGCACTGCTCTTGGGAACGCTTTGCCAAATTTTTACGAGATCACTTCTGCATTTGCTAGCTCATTCACATGCACATCCTAGCTAGCCAGCCACCATCATTATGGCTGTTTTTCCAAGTAATAATTTAGTTCATGTTCTGTGGCAACGAACAAATCCTACTGTGTAACTAATGGTTCATGCTGTTAAACTAAAACTACTCAGCTATTCCGTATATATATAAATATATATAATAAAAAAGATTCTTTAGTACTGTGGCATGGTAACAATTTATTTATTTTAGATGGTTTTCTGTTTAAACTTTTAATTGAAAAAAAGAAACAAAAAAAGTTGGGAAAGACGTTAAATTTTATTTTTGTATAATTATTAATTATCGTTCTAACCAAGTGTTTTGTCATATAGTTATATAACTAAACAAGTATTTAATGAACTGTCAAACTATAATAATAATAGGTTCATAAGGAGCTATATACCAATATATTAATATAAGGTTTTATATTTAAGAAATTGAAGATAAATAAATATTTAAAAAATTGTCTGATTATCAAACAATACTTGATACATATGAGTGATATGTTAATATATATATATTAGTGGTGGTACGCGTAAGCTGATTAAGATACACACATTTAAAAAAAAGAAATATTAATATATCGAGATATAGTTCTAAAATTAGAAAATTGAAAGTAAATTTAATATCTATTTTGATATTAAAGTTGACTAAATAACAAAAATACTGGGATATGATTAGACTAGACAATATAAACAAATCATGGTTCACTTAGAAAAATAAAAAGTCCCAGCCCAAGCACAACAGTCTCCCTTTTCGCTCGACTCGAAGTGCAATACACATTGGGCCTGAGGCCTGTCTAAATGTGGGTGGTAGACGAGGAAACCCAGGCCCATAATTTCCCTCTCGAAAATCTTTTAAAAAACTGTACTACTATTTAAGCAAAACCGGAGGGAAACGCAAAAGCTTAAAGCTCACCCCCGCTAACGTTCATTCCTGAAAATGCCGAGAAGACGCCTCAGAATCCACTGCTCATCTGATTCAGAAGAAGAATCCGATCAACAACAAACCAACAACTCCAATCAAAGTAAAAAACAGCCTACTGTCACTCACCCCTCCGTTACCCTATCTCCTCCAAATCCTAACCCTAGCCACGCCGATCCCGTCACAATCTCCCTCGAAGACGATGATGACAACTCCTTCACAACACCGCCACCGCCACCGCCACCGCCACCGCCACCATCAGAAACCTCTGATTCTCCGATTTCATGCTTGCTATCGAGGCTTGGATTGAGGTTAAGGAGAGAGTGGTTAGATTCCTGTGTTCAAGGACTTGAGAGTTCGGCTTCGGGATTCTCGAACCTCGACGTTTCGACTAAAGCGAAGCTTTGTTTCCAGCAGTTCTTGTTTTCCGACATGAATTATTCTGGTGCCGGCGTGCTTCCGGCGAATGTGGACTCAATGCATCTGGTCGAGCTCGAAGGACCTTTTGTTTTGCAGGTGCGCGTGTTTTAGCTATATTTGTTTAACGTGGTTTCGAATTCACGTATTTCGTTAGTTTTTATGCGGATTCTTCATTCTTGTGTTTTCATGTGATTTTATATATAAATTTACTGGTTATTGTAGCAGTTAATATAGTATTACTCTATTAATGATGATTGTGTCTTGGTCAGGAAGCTAAAATTGGAGCTTTTTTGTTCGAATGTAAGTTTTTCTTTATGTGTCATGATACAAGTTTAAACTCGTGGTCATACTGTAGTGCCAACAGCTGATAAAATGAGAGCTGATGATGTGAGAATGGTGATATTACAAGTCATCTGTTGTATGTCAATAGAATAAGGTTGTGTCACAATTTTTAAAAATTTACCAATTTGGCATTGAATATTACAAGTATGACCTTGCATCTCATAGGTATGATGTTGTATCTCTCTGAGGACCCTATTAATAATTGGATCTCGAAATAGTAGCATGGCCCAGAACATTGGATTAATTGCTGAGAAATGGGAGCTCTTTTTCTTCTTCTAATATGTCTTTATGTTGAAGCATTTGCTGGTATTGATGTATTTTTTCCAGGTTGATGAAGTAGTTAATATCAGCTGTCCTCTACGAGGCAGGTATCAAGATGCATCTTGCGGAATCAAGAGGTGCCTTAAGTTGTCCATGACGGATGGTGTTCACCGTGTGTGTGGCATGGAATACAGGCCGATCAAAGATCTCAAAGTTTTGGCTCCTGCTGGACTGAAGGTTCTTCCTTTTATTGACCATCAACAGTCAACATAATACAACTATCTCTTACTTACAACTAGTTCTAGTTTTGGAAGCCATAATGTCTAGCTCCAACATTAACATACTTGCAGGGTTTGGTGTTTATACTATATTAGAGATAATGTATCTTGAACGTTAACTGTTAGTTTAATTTCCCCTCAAATCCTATTGCCGAAGGTTGATTTATTACTGTAGGCTAAGTTTGTAAATTTTTGTGGTCATTGATGGGTGAATGGACCAATCTGTCAAGATATAATGAAGAGGTGAAAGGATTTTGAACTGTTAATTGAAGGCTAACTTAACTGAGACATGGATTGCATGAAATTGTACTTGTAATGCCTGCATGTTAAAGTTTCATAAAAAATTAATGTTAGAAAGGGAGTTTTTTGATGCTTTGGATATGAAAACACTCTAACTTTTGGTGCGGTCTATTCCTTGTGCTTTTTTAGAATGGGTAAATGTTCCGTAATGCACAAAGTATCATAAATCAAGTTAATAGTTGTTGGACAGGTAAATTGTTACAGTTTTTTGGGGAGATCAGAAACAATGAAAACTTGGCTATGTCCTCTTTTGGTTATGATCCATTGGCTATACTATAATTTGGGATTCAGTATCTAGATTGTCTATGTTTGCAGCTTAACCATTTCTTGACTGGACCATTCTTCGTGTAGAATGATAACAATGAATTTACAGTCTCTTTTCATAGCTCAGTAGTTGTTATTGCTCTCTGGATTTTAGGTTGTCATTAGTAATGTACATATACGGCGTGGGCTGCTAATGCTGGTTCCTGAAACTCTAGATGTCCTTGGAGGAATAGTGCAGGGTTTGGAAGAAGCACGACAGCGTCTTGTTGATGAAGTAAACAAGCCACCAAGGGGAAAAAGGTATTTGTTGAGTGCCAAGGATGCACTGTTCCTTTGACAGGTTAAAAACATATCACTTTCCATGTTGGACCTCTGAATATTACTGAAAAAAATATCTATCTCCCCCATATATCTTGTGCCAATGAAGAATACGAGGGGATTCTTCCCCTAACTAACCAAGAGAGTGCATTGCATTTTCACTCTCATTATGTTTTCCTAGCAATTTTTGTTTATGGAAACTAATGGTGGTTGCCATCAAAAATTTCTGATGTGCGATCCACACTTCTAAAGCGTCATATAGATTCAAATTCTTTTTATGAGTTTTTGTTGGTTGATAGGGTTCTTGTCTGTTATTACTGGATTACAGATGTATGCTTGTTTTCACAATATTTGATGCAATTCAAAAATTTACATGTCATTATGGTTTAATCAGGTCTAGAGACTCTTGTATTTTTGAACTGTTGTATGATGAGCTTGAGTAGTATGCTTCTAGTTAATATTGGTCACTTCCTGTTTCATTTCTTTTAAGTGGTTTGATAAGTTAATTTGTTCACGAGTCTAAATATTGTGTGAAGCACAATTGTCTAACACCTTAATTAGCTTGATAATTTGATGAACATTTTCTCTATCCTTGTGCAGGACAAGGACTGGAGTGGTGCCTTCTTTAGCAACTAGAGCTACTCTTGCTGCATGGCCTTCAAATTGTGTCCATGTTAATGTGCATACTGATAGTTCAACGGCACACAATGTAACTCCCTTCCAGGCAAATGAGCAAGGTTCGTATTATATTTATTTTTTTAAAATAAAAAATATTGTCAGAAGGATGAGAAAGTAAGGGTGTGTTCTTTTCTAAATTAGTATTTTTTTTTTTTGGTTTGTTGCACATTTTAAAATGTATTTCAAATTCAATATTAGTTACCTGATTTGCAAAGTTCAATATCAATCCCATATTCTTAAATCATTATGAAAACAAAAACACCAAATTCATAAATAAACACACCTTAATGGATTTTGAGGTGATGTGGTGTAGCAAGGACCATGGAGTGATTAGGCGTACAGAGAGTAAGAAATGGGAGGGGCATTTCATTACCACCAATCCACAAAATATTTTGAGTTTGTTAGATATAAAAAAGTTTGTGTATAGCTTGTATTTTGTCTGTGTGCGCCAGACATTCCAACTTGAGAGGGCAAGTTGGAGGTCAAAAGATTTTGTACCATCTAAGTCTCTTGGAAATTCTTTTTACTATCTTATTTGATTGTACACCCACTCAATAAGATATAGTCATATGTACACCTATTAAAATAAACTAGTTTCTTGACTATGGTCCCAAAAATAGATGACCAAAATAAAAAAGTAGACCACTGTACATCACGACTAGATATGCCTGCACTAGGGAAGACTTTGTCTTTTTCTTATATCATGAGTAAGGTCAAGTCTTGAGAAGGATAGTCTTTTAGGTGGTTGACTTGGGAAGTTGAAGTCAATGCTTCAGAAATTGGTACAATCTTAATATGACATGTTTCTAGGTAAGAGCCTCAACTTTGGATCTGTGTGTTTTAGTTTAATATTGTTTCATTAATCAGTAAGATGTGCGCTGTTATATGTTAGACTTCATCTATGTATCTAGTGGAAAGTTCAAGGGTTTATGGTGATTTTCACATGTCAAATCTCTTAAATTTTTCTAGGAGCTCCTTTTGTTGCATCTGGTGCTGTTACCAGTCAAAGAACCACAGCTGTTCATATCAATCTTGACAGTGCTGTGGCTAATTCATCATCTAATGTGGTTGTGGATTTTGAGGAGATGCATATTGATACCAATGCCAATAGTAGGGAAAATACAGTGTCCAAATCAAACTCCTATGCTGAAATGATTGTAGAGGATGTCAACATGGTTGACGAGGTTGAACATCCCCTGATATTATCTGAAGACCGAAAAATCCCTTTTTCATACTTAGCGAGTTTGTCAGCAAAGTGGGCTGCAATGAAGGGGAAAGCACCCTCTGTTCAGTGTAAAATCAAGGTGTGAATAACTTTTTCTTTTGCTCTTGATTATGTTTTTTACGTACCTTCATGGATTATTTATTAGCATTTAGCTTCTAATAGATGATGACATATTTAGCTTGGATCCGTTCAACGCAATTGAATGCAATTCATTAAGTGACCGCCTAGAGATTTGGCACCACTCATTATATGGTTAATATATTTCAAATAAAATTTATTTTCATAAATATTTTCAAAGAATAACGATTCTTATATGTTATATTAGTCATGAGAATAACTTGTCATGCCCACAAGTTATAATTTAGCGTTCACAACCTGTTATATGCACTGATATTGCAATGGTTTTTAAACTAATAAATCTTAACGTCATGAAGTATTTACTGAGACAGTTTCATTCCATGTCTTCTGAAAGTCCTTATGTTGTTAACATGTGTTTATTGATCATTGAAATTTGCTCTTTTATGTATTTTGTAATGATATTTCTTTGCATAATAAGACCTAGGATTTCGTAATTAGTTTAAACTAGAGATTTGCCAAAAAGATTAATATTTAATACTTGTACTTTTAAATTTTTGTATATTATCAATTAATTTAGATAGAGAAATTATCTTCAAACCCAGTAGGTGCAAAATTTCTTTTCAATAAATAAGTATATTAAAAGGTGTCATAGGGTACTGTCTATGTACATAGGATTTCCCTTGTAAGATAATACAGGGAGAATAAATTCATTTTTAAGAATAGGGAACAATAAATAAAATAGTAAATACATAAATAAACTGTTGGACAACTATGGATGGAAATTTTTATCTATTCCATGCAGAAAAGCAGGTCTAGAAGTAAAAGGAGATGGGGATGAGAAGTAGTTAAGAATTGCATGCTTTCATATTTGAGTGAGATCTAACGTCACTTTCTTCAATGATATCGTTTCTACTTCTCATATTAATGGCAAGCTGTTTTGAATTTTCTTAAGATACCTATAATCAATATTTTTGGTGTTAATATGGTCTGTATTTGTTTCAGGTTATAGACTTTGATATAATCCTGTATTTATCATTAAACTGCTAAATATTCATCTATTTCCCTATTATAATTTTGAAATGTGGAAAAAAAAAAATTGCAGTGTTTTTTGACTGGTGTCAAAAGATTCCAATATAGAAGGAGGGAAACGTATGAACTTCTGGTTTATGTTGATGATGGCAGCCTCATCTCTGAAATCCTCATTGATCACAACGTAAGTTGAATTTTCACCTATTGGTGCTGTGAGGTTGTTTAAAATTGACATGTTGACTAGGTTTTTATTTTTCAGGTTGTACAGAAAGGAATAGGTCATTCTCCTCAGGAGGTCACAGCTGCTCTTTCCTCTTCAGATTCGAAAATAGTTAGTGATATGAAAGAGATTTTTCGACAGTTCCAGTTGCTTCTAGTGAATTTTGAGGTAATATTATATTTGTTAACTTGTGCTAGATGATAAGTACGACAGTTCCAGTTAGTGATATGTAAATGTTACTGTGTTCTTCCGTGTATCTTTAACTTCATCACCTGGAAAATGTTTTGTTTCAGGGAATAATGCTTGTAGAGATGAACGAAACATCTCCTCATCCGATTGTTGTTGAGATGGCCCAAGGCTGTTCTTCGTCTGATGCATGGTTGCTTTTAAGAAGACTGAAATCGCCTCCTGGTCACCATCAGACTTCACCGCGTCCATCCATGAATCCAATTGAAATATCCCCTTGATTTAGCCCCCAATTGCTATTCCATCTGGGGGGAAGATTGGAGAGCCATGAAGATGGTTTTCAGATTGTATAATGATTCTTCTTTGCGGTTCTTCCAATTTTTATCTCATTATTGCGCACTAGAGACAAATCGACAAAGGGAAGGGCACGAAGAATCGAATATAACAAGATTTGCACATCCATGCCTGCCTACTCGGCTATAGTTTGAGTTAGGGCCCTAAAATCATGATGCAATTATTTAATCGAAATCCCCATTTCGCTGCTTGTCTTGGGTCCTCCGCCACTCGAGTAAAGATTGTTACATTATATGGGTCGAGGCCTCTTCTGATAGAAAGAATTTCCCTGGATTCTATCATGAAGCGGAGTCATTCCATTTAAAGTGAAAATGCGCAGCCCACAGGTTACAATGGGGAGGTCATCCCTGAGACACAGAGAAACCGGTGCAGTTGATTTCTAGTACATCTTCTGAAGCAAGCTGCAACCACTGTCTCATCTATTAACTAGGTACTTCTTTTCCTTGTCGCTTAGTTGCAAATCATTTTATGCACGTTCACTGTATAATCATGTGTAAATTCTAAAAAATTTCAAATCCATTGAAATGATTTCTCTTGTCAGATAATAGAATAATTTAATATGAAATTGCTAAACCTGATGCAAGAAGAATAAAGACAAGTTCATAAACCTGATGCAACAAGAATAAAGACAGTATAAGCACCATCTCAATAATTTATTTTACTTTCTGCTAAGACGGGCTATAACTTATCTATTTGACATTACAAAAACCAAATATGTTCATCCTGTTTGGATGAATTACAAGTTTCTTAACTTTTCTGGAATGGGGCACGCCTATAACTTTGTCGATCTAGACGGTCCTTGAGCTCATGAAATGGGACTGTATCTGGGGTTAGAAATTCCTTTATTCCTCTTATTACATCCAGTGTCTTCTTACTTCGTGCATCTCTCTGTGAAGTCCCTGGTCTGGTTACTAGAAACATGTGGTTCAGCCACTCTACTATCTCAGGCCAGAACACCTTCCAGAAAAATGTAGTCTTGACCCAAGCTGGCTCCGTCAAATAGTTGTCTCCACGGCATGCACTGTTAACAATAGCCTGTGCACATTCTTCTGTTGATTGTATTGGCATAACACTTACTTGAACCTTACAGCATTATAATCTGAGTTATTGGAGAAGGTAAAATTCAAAACACGTAAATAGCACAATTTAAATACCAGATCATGCAAACATGGAAAACGTAGCTTACATCTCTCATTTCTTTATCTACTTCCAATTTGCCTGCTTTGTTAAGGAACTTTCCTTCGGTCATCTCTGACTCAATCAACCCAGGAGTCACAATAGTTATTCCAATGTCTCCCCCTAATTCAACCCTTAGTGTCTCGTATAAGGCAATTACTGCTGCTTTACTTGCCTGAAGCAGTTGAAAGATCAGAATTAATAACAATAATAGCAAGTGACTAAACTCTCGAAGAGATTACTACATTGTAGAAGCTCATTCTAGGCACAGGTAGCCATCCAGCAGCAGAAGCAATCGCTATGATCTTTCCTTTGCTCTGCTTTAGTAATGGACTTGCAAAATAGGTGCAATATGCTGAGCCCCAGAAGTTGATGTCCTAAGATAGCAAAAGAAGATAGCGGATTTAAATTGTTAATAAATTTATTTAAAATTTGATCTGAAAATAAGAGTGTACAACCGGTAAGCCAGTATGACTGCTACAATATTTTATTATTATTATTATTATTTTTCCCTGAAGGTTTGGTTTAGTTAGAGAGCAGTAAGAGAATTATACTGGTGAGTATTACCATGGCTGGAGCAGCACTCGTAATATCAGTGTAATCTTCAAACATGCACACTGGAGCAACGCCAGCGTTTGTCACCAAATGATCCACTGTTAGCATAAAATCCCATCAGTCAAGAATTTCTCCTTAAACACTCTAGATATCCCCCAGAAAAATAAGCCCTTTGCTCTACTTACATTGACCGAAATGTTTCACTGTTGCCTCAACAAAACGCTTACAATCTTCAACCTTGGTAACATCTCCAGGGATGACAATAGCATTAGGTGAACCAATCCGCTCAGCCCGGTTGGCGACTTCTCGGAGCCGATGCTCTCTTCTCGCAACCAAGGCTAAACAAGCTCCTCTCCGCGCATACTCATAAGCAAGATGCTTCAAAACAATACCACCACACCCATGAGTTACGAACAAAACAAAACTCCAGAAACAAGAGGTAAATAGAATGTTACGAACTACAAACCTCGCCGATGCCTGAGGATGCTCCGGTGATAACTACTACTTTTCCAGCCACATCTTCACTGAGTACGGTTCTTATAGTGGAGAGGAGAAGCTTGAATAGGAGATATGGTGGCAGGAAGAAGAGCAGTGTGATAAGGGTTATAAAAGGAGCTGTAATGTTCAAGAACTTGTTGATCAAATCCATGGCTTCTCGACAATGAAAAGTGGTAGGAAGAAGAGAAGCTAGAGTTACGTTTTCTGGGTAACCGAGAAAACTAGAGTCCAAAGATGTTAATCTGATTGACGTTATGTGAAATTTGTAAATAACTAATGAGTGGGTGTTCTGCAACGTGGCGGCGTTGCATGGAGAGGAAACAACACGTAGGCTGTGTTCGGTTCTGCCTTTTACATGGCGAAACAAAGAAGCTGGCAGCATGCCACAGCCAAACCTTCTTTGTTGCTGGGCTAGTCTGGACGGGGCTCCACGGAGTTATTTTTCTCTATCCGATGGGTCTTCAACGATCTGTATTCTATGACCATCTTCGATGTCGAGAATGAACAAGAGTTCGATCAGCCAAAACAAGACATTTTTTTTCCCTAAAAATTACAAAATTGGTCGTTTACATAAGATTCATCTTATCTTTATGTCCCTTCTCGGTTCTCACAATTTATCAACCACAAGAACCCAAAAGAGAACATTTACCAGCTTCTAATTTTTATTCATTCAATTGACTTATCCAACATTGACATATTATAGACATTTAATTTAACCACTTCTTTAATTAACAACAAATGAGTTTCCATTTGGGGCATGTTAATAAACCCTGCACGAGTATAGTCTATATCAGTTTCTAATTTATTGACACACTGTTGTGTCCACACAACCTTAGAAAATTAACTAATGACTCCTTGCCGGTTGATAACCAAGCTTGGTGTCGATCTTATTCTGCCTTTTGCTCAATAGCTTGAGTTGAGCTCCCGTTCAACTTGTTCTTCCCAGTTTCATTTCTAGTTGAGGGTTGCTTAGATCGGTTAACACGAAATGCCAAGCTGTTACAAAACTCAATCACCTCAGGGCAAAGCGCCTTGAACAGAAATAGTACTCTAACCCAAGATGGCTCCACCAAGTACTTGTCTCCCCGGCAAGCACTCCTCACAATTGCCTTTGCACATTCTTCTGTCGTCTCCATGGGAATGAAACCCAAACCCTAACCATCCATCAAGCATGCAAATCAATGATAAACAGTAATATCAAACAGTACCGGATTTTGCTAATTAATACTATGCTGGCTGTGTAACATTACAAGGACCACTTTTTTTGTTTTTGTTTTCATTTTTAACTTTTATCAGTAATATGAAACATTACCCTAAATTACGAAATCGTATTACATTTGCAAATCACTCAACAAATCAGTTAGGTAATAAAAGATAATTAAGATTTGATTAATTCTTAGAACTCCTATTTAAACTTAGTTATATATGCAATCATTCGAAAATGTAAAGTAAAATATGTCTTTCTCATTCACTACATATAGACCTATCATTAATCCAAATGTTTGAAGATAGTACCGTCGGGAAAGACTCATCTTTTGTCATTTCTGACTTGATTAGGCCTGGAGTTACAATAGTTATGCCAATTTCTCTCCCAATCTCCGTTCTCAGTGTCTCATAGAAGCTTATTGTTGCTGCCTTGCTTGCCTGAAGCCGATCGTACATAACAGTGATAATATTATTAAGCAAATCAGATCTTCTAATAATAAGAAACAAAATACACCATAGATATCGTTTTGTCTTACGTTATAGATACTCAATCTTGGAATAGGATACCATCCACAGGTCGAGGCAATGACAATAATCTTCCCTTTGCTTTCCCTCAGGTGTGGAATTGCAAAATGGGCATCATAAACGGTGCCCCAGAAGTTTATGTCCTGTGAATTAAACATTAAATTCAAATGGATGTATGGTTGTGGGCTTCTATCTTACTCTTAAATAAAAAGTTTTCGAGTGTACGTTAAATACAAATATAACTTGTCGCTGAGTTACCATTATTGGAGTAGAATCTGAGATCGATTTCACTTTCTTAAACAATCCTCCTCTTGCAATGCCGGCATTGTTCACCAGATGATCCACTGTTTCAATAACCACATAAACCATCAAACACTTCCCGTCCCAGTACTAAATTAGGAATAATACTATTCATCTCAAATTGCCATCCCAAATTTAAATTCCAAATAATATGAATTTTAAATTTCACCTATATTTACCCAACAAGAAAAAGTGCTCGGAAAATCATGAATATACTAGATTAGATTTGGTATATAGCAGTGGCACATACGCTTTCCAAAATGGTTCACTGTAGCGTCAATGAATTTCTTTGAATCTTCTACGACGGAAACATCTGCAGTTACTGTTAAAACATTTGGGGAGCCAAGACGGCGAGCCCTGTTAGCCACTGATCCCAGACGGTCCGCTTTCAAGTCAACCAGGGCTAAATTTGCTCCCCTCTTGGCGTACTCGTATGCAATTTGCTTTAGAATATTAAAACAAAAACTTGGTCAAGAATAATATACACAACAAACAATCTACCAAAAAGATGATGTTGATTTTACAAACCTCGCCAATGCCTGAAGCAGCTCCAGTGATAACTACTACTTTACCAGCGACGTTCTCACTGAATATGTTTCTTCCAATACAACTAAGAAACTTGAAAGCAAGATATGGTGGGAAGAGCAAGACCAGCGCCAGGAATGATATTGGAGGAAGGAAAATGTTCATAAACTTATGAATCAACTCCATTACAACTTCGCAAACAAAGTTCCCGATGACCATTTAGTAAGATTCTTCTTTTACTATATTTTCCAAGTTCCGAAGTTGGGGTCGGTAGATAGCCATTAGTATCTGTTGGGTGTTGGCAATCAATAGGTATTCATTTATTGGGTTTGTTGTGCGTTGGCGATCAATTTGATCGACTTGTCTTGGGCCAATTTATTTATTAATTTAAGTTCAAAATTGCCCATTTATATTCAATATTTGAAGTATACATTTCACGTCACAAGTATGATATAAATTTTTGGGAAATTTATTCTAAGCCCCCAATTACATTCATAAAAAACATGTAGCCCCATAGTTATAGTAAACTAACATTAACCCCCCAAATATATAACAGACGTTAAATAATTTTAATTAAAAAAKGTTAGAAACGTAATTACACCGCTCCCTCGTTTATCAATCCCCCGTAATTGTTCAACCTGCCAGGAGCACAGCGCGTCCCAGTTGCAAGCGGAGGAAACGGCGACGAAAGAAGACCGAGCGTGGCAAACCAAGGCCACTACCAGACTCACTGGAGGCAGGGGAGAAGACACGTGCCGGCGGTGAGAGGGAAATCGGCCAAAACCGGCAGATCGAAAAAAGTTGG
>JANKKC010044923.1:0-22984 GCA_026225755.1 Bursera bipinnata
AATTTCATGGATAATTTCATTTCAAAAACTAATTCATTAGCTGAAATAACGTATACCCTATAAATTCTCTAAAATCTCTTATTAATCATTTAACTTCAGACTTTACACAAACATCCTAATAAAAAAGTTTATTACATTTGTCAAAACTTACGGATTTATTAATGAATGCTTTCGTGTTATTGAGAATCTATTGATCTTAATAAAATTAAGAATAGAAAATAAATTTATTGACATGTTTTATGTGATTATAGTACCTAAAAATTTTGTACCGGTGACCCATTTTTCAAATGTTAGTTTTGATTTTTTTTTTTTTATTGTTTCTTTTTAATCAGAGAAAATTACGGATGTCGGCCGCCCTGATAACAAAGTGGACTTGAACCCAAAACGACACCGCCTAAACTTGCGGAGACTGAGGCGTGCAGAAAGGCTGACTAATTAAGCTTGGCTGACTGTCCAAGTCGGCACATAAGGGCAGCACGTGCTTGGAGATTCACAATCTCCGACTGTGACCGTGTGACGGCTTGGTAGGTGTAAGCCGCTGAAGCTGACCATGTGGCGATAGTCGTTAGCGGTGACACGCCACGTGCTCGTAACAGCGTTCACGAAAACAGTGAACTTGAGAGAAGAAAACAAATAAAGAATCAAAGAAGTTGGAGTGCGTACTCATCGTTTTCATGGACTTGCAGTCGTATCTTCCAGAGGTTCCCCAGGAAGATGACGTGGAATCATCAGCCGCTTTAGTGATTGACCATTTTACCCCTTTTGTTTTTGTTTATAAATGATCAGGATTTAGGCGTTCTATCACAATGATATCCCAAAGTTACCTGTTAAAGCATTGATAATTTTATGGTATCCTCGGAAAGACACTTCAATTTTTTTTTTTTATCAAGGAAATAATTAATTCTAGGTATAATTTTATTATAAATTTTATTTTTAATTATATTTATAATTTATAATTAATAAAATATTGTTTAATGAGTTTCAAATTATCGAATATAATATTAAAAAGTATTATGTATTTAAATAAAATTATACACGTTAGTCTTGTCATTTTCAATTAATTTGTGGGTGAAAGTCATATATGTCGGGTAGGAAATAATAAATATTCTATTATTGAAAAACGATACCTTAAAAAAAGTAATAATTGGAAAATCTTTTGAATTGAACTTTTCTTATAAATTAAAATTAATTGAATTGTGATTATTAATTGGGCAAAAAGTTGTACGTGTAGGTGTTGGATTGAGTTATGTAGTGTTATATTAAGATGTAATGATGTAAAACACTTAATTTATCTAATCAAAAGTCTTTATTTAGTAATGATTTAACAATAATGACATTATCCATTTGCTTTTTTTTTTTTTTTTTTTTTTTTTTTTTTTTTTATTTGNTTTTTTTTTTTTTTTTTTTTTTTTTTTTTTTTTTTTAATTATACATATGAGCTCCTTATCCATTTGCCTTGGTGATTTAATGAATGTATTAAATCAACATGATCACATGACAACTTATAAAAATAACCAAATTCAAATAGGATATTCTAAAATTTAATCAAATCTTATTTATTTATTTCTATTACTTAGTTAATTAATAAGTAAACGAATTGATAGATACCCCATCTGTTAGATATATTCAAGGCTTATTATCAAACACTTGATTTCGTTAAATAATTAAAACAAATATTAACATACTAAAAATAAAAATATCACCTTAATTGTGGTTATTTTTTCTAATTTTAATACTGCCATACTATGGATGAGTCTTAAAACTTCTAAATGAGCATCCCATCGTATCTCCGTTCACGCATTGATTAGATCTAATCCCATGTAAAATATATACCCGTCTTTAATTACAAACCCATAGGAGCCTTTGGATGCGAATTTTTGGCGAATAAAATAAAAGATCATCACCATTCACCACCATATAAAATCATTATTTTTTTATTAAAAAAAGGAAAAAAAAGAAAAAGAAAAAATCAATGGATTCCTCCTTGTTGATTAAAGGCGAATGGTGCGCCAAAGAAACACCAAACAAAAAAAAAAAAAAAAAAATCTAATGGGTGGACCCCACCCCCACATGACCATAGCAATGCACTAAAAGTAGGTGATGACATCACAACTATGTTCCTTGAATGTGAAGCAATAATCAACTCAGGTTCGCTGTGGACAATTGAGTTCCCATGCCATGGCCATTCCAACCAATGGATTAAATGATTAATTAATGGAAAATAAAAATTAAAAAAATAAAGGAAGAAGATAAGATTAAGATCAATTTCAGGATTAATTTAATTAACCAAGATTAGATCAATTTTAGGATTAATTTAACTAACCAAGATTTTCATGTTGGGACAAAGTGATGCCACATCACCATACTTAGTATTAAAATAAGAGAAATCCATCAACCATTTAACACATTTCGTTGACTCTTTCTTTCTGTCATTCTTATCATTATTTTGTTGTCTTTGCTCCCACAGGAAAAAAAAATGAAAAGTAAATAGAAAAAAATAAAATCTATATATAAGCTAAGGCAATAACAATACCGTTATTTCCGGTACAGAGCAGGGACGAAAGCGTAATCTCACTGTTGCTGTCTCTGGCCACTAACCACATAACAAGCCAAGGGAGAAGATGGGCGAGAGTCGCAGAAAGAAAGAAGTAGAAAACTCTGCCTGACACAAATTTTCAACCTCTCTTTGACTTTCTATTTTCTCTCTTCAAAAATCTAGAGTTAGGTTTCTGTAAACGCTCTCTCAGATTCAGCTCTCCTCTTTCCTGAAAATCTGTATATATCCATTGCCACTCAAATAAACAGTTCTGTCCTAGAAATTCATTTTTAAGTTTTCCAATTTTTCGTCTTCTCTGGTTTCTATTCAATCAGTTGCTTTTTCAGCTTCTGGACCTAATTTGGTCTGTTAACTTTACTGGGTTGTTTTCAGAATTGATTTTGATAAGGAAATTTCACGATCTGGGTTCTGAAATTTGGAAAAATAAAATTTTTAAAAAATTTAATTTCACAAAAATTTAAATGATCTTTCCATCTTGTATGATTTTTGGTTCTGAATCGAATTGGTTACATCAATTTTAGTGGGTAATCTTCAAAATTTGATTTTGATTAAGGAAACCCATCTGGGTTTGTAACATCTAATCCATCAATGACGGGCATGGCGGTTCCGACGATAGCGCTGTACGCGAGTCCACCGAGTAGCGTGTGCTCCACCGCCCACCAGATCAACGCTAACACGACGCACGATTTTGACCTGAACTCGAGATCCTCGTCGTCGTCTCCGTCCTCGTCGTCCGCTTCACATAAACAGATAATCGGCGGCCTCTCGTGCCTGTTCTCGTCGAGTTCTGAAATGGGTTTGTACAGTCACAGAGGCGAAGACTTGAAAGAGCTGAGCAGTTCGTTCGGGTACTCGTACCCGCCGAGCAAGTTCTGCGGCGCTTCGACTTCGTTGAAGCGGGAACAGAGTCCGGTCTCGGTGTTTCAGGGTCCGGTCTCGAACGGTTCCTATTCGAGAAGCAATATCAGAATTGCACGTGAGAAGAGTGATGCGAGTGTGATTTTCCAGTCATCGTTGAAAGGCACGACTGCGTTGTTTAATAGGTTAGTGAGGCACGCATTGGGCTCGTGCGTTGATTATGATTCTTCGCCAAGTTACCAGGTTGATGATGGCGGGTTGAAAGTGGGTTTTTCGCCGGTTTTGGGGGACGAATTGACGTTTAAGTTGGATGAGAATGATAATTTGGTGGAGGATAAGCTGAAGCCGGAGTCTTATGCGAACAATTTCCTTGCTGCTGCACAGTCGAAGCATAGAATTTTTTATGATGACTTTGTTGTGAAGGCGTTTTATGAGGCTGAGAAAGCACACAGAGGGCAGGTAAAGGAAAAAAAAATGGTTTAAATTGTGATGTAAGTTCGTTGGTTTGAATAATTTGTGATGTGGTTTCTATTGTTTTTGTTGTGCAGATGCGTGCAAGTGGGGATCCGTATTTGCAACATTGTGTGGAAACTGCGGTGTTGTTAGCAGATATTGGTGCTAACTCCACGGTGGTTGCTGGAGGGCTCTTGCATGATACACTGGATGATTCTTTTTTGAGCTATGAAGATATTTTTGGCACTTTTGGGGCTGGAGTTGCTGATCTTGTCGAAGGGGTAAAAGAGAGAATTTTGTATTTAATGTTTTATTACCGTTTTTTGTTTTTGTGCCTAAGTATTGATCCATATCATGCTTGTGACTTGCATATATGCATCTTCAAATTAGCTGCATTGTAACATGTATAGCCAAAATGTTGGAGATACAATAATTTGGGGGAAAAAAAATTGTTTTCAAGATTAATTGTAAGGTGGTTCCTAATATTTCAGGACATTGTATCAGTTGGAGAGCTTTTCTTTCACTTACAGCAAGAGGGCTTTGATCATTGAATGAGTCTAATTTAGTTATTCATTTCATTTATTAGGTCTCTAAGCTTAGTCATTTGAGTAAGCTTGCACGTGAGAACAATACGGCCTGCAAAACTGTTGAAGCAGATAGACTACACACTATGTTCCTTGCTATGGCAGATGCTAGGGCTGTTCTTATTAAGCTAGCAGATCGATTGCACAACATGAAGACACTTGAAGCTTTGTCTTTGTTCAAACAGCAGAGGTTTGCGAAGGAGACATTAGAGATATTTGTCCCTTTGGCTAACCGTTTGGGAATCTCTAAATGGAAGGAGGAACTAGAAAATCTATGCTTTAAATATCTCAACCCTGATCTGCACAAAGAATTGTCTTCTAAGGTTCTTGAATCTTTTGACGAGGCAAGGATCACTTCTGCAACAGAGAAATTAAAGCGAGCTCTCAGCGATAAAGCTATTTCTTACAGATCTGTACGTGGGCGGCATAAGAGCTTGTATAGCATTCATTGCAAAATGTCAAAGTATGCTCTCTCCCTCCTCACTTATTTTTCTCAAATTTATGCAGCCAAGCATACTTAGTAGGAAGTACTTAAAAGTGAAATAGCATAATACATACTATCCTGTCCGAGTTTTGATTTAAAGAAATTTTTATGATATGAATAATCTCCATGTAGTGGCATGTTGTAATCAAACTCTACTGAATGATAAAGTAATTAATGATATTGTGCAGAAAGAAGCTGACCATGGATGAAATCCATGATATTCATGGGCTCCGTTTGATAGTTGAAAGTGAGGAAGACTGTTACAAGGCATTAAGTGTCGTTCACCAGGTGTGGGAAGAAGTTCCTGGAAAGTTAAAGGACTACATAACCCACCCCAAGTTTAATGGGTATGTATAGCTCTTAAGTGGTGGGTTTTCGTGGTTAGAATGTATTATTTATTTCTGTCTTAACTCTTGGTTTACTGTATAGGTATCAGTCGCTGCACACGGTAGTGATGGGTGAAGGCATGGTTCCACTTGAAGTTCAAATACGGACAAAGGAGATGCATTCACAAGCTGAGTTTGGATTTGCGGCTCATTGGAGATACAAGGAAGGTGACTGCAAGCACTCTTCTTTTGTGCTGCAGATGGTTGAGTGGGCACGATGGGTTCTAACTTGGCAATGTGAAACAATGAGCAAAGACTGCTCTTCCATTGGCTATGCTGATTCCATCAAGCCACCCTGCAAGTTCCCCTTGCATGCTGATGATTGCCCGTATTCTTACAAGCCTCAATGTAGCCAGGATGGACCTGTCTTTATCATCATGATTGAGAATGATAAGGTCAGTATCAATTCTTAGATTTTGCTGTCTTTTTTCTCCATTTTCAATTCTACAAGATAGAATCTTGTGTAACAGTAGGCTTGCAAATTAGAAGAACAAGCAATAATTGATCTTAGCTTTTCACTATATTGGCATCTAATCTTCATCTATTATTTAGTGGCATGGCCTGAACGTTTGCTATTTGAATGTTGCAGATGTCGGTTCAGGAGTTCCCTGCAAATTCTACGATAATGGATTTGCTGGAAAGAGCCGGTCGGGGAAGCTCAAGATGGTCTCCGTATGGGTTCCCTCTGAAGGAAGAATTGAGGCCAAGGCTAAACCATGAGCCAGTGGGTGATCCCACATGTAAATTGAAGATGGGAGATGTGGTAGAGCTCACTCCAGCATTACCTGATAAGTCCTTGACAGAGTACAGGGAAGAAATCCAACGAATGTATGAGCGAGGTCTGGCGGTGTCAAGTTCAGGGCCTGCTGCTACCAGTGTGATTGGATGGAGAAGCTAACTATTGTTTTCATTGTCCCATTTACAGCATACCATTTAGTGACAATTGGTTATTCTTGTATATAGACGATAAATATGTACAGAACAGCTATATGGTTCTGTTTAGAAACAATGTCTAACTGGATTCAACAAAGGGCTAGAAATGATTGATTTCCCAAATTTCCACAATGAATGAAATTATATTTATATTTCCATCTATCTCTACTCCAATTAGTTTAAAGAGTTTATTTATATATGCATGTCAAGATGGCATTGCCCATGGACTGACACAGTTAACAATTTGGTGCATCCTTGTCTCAGTAATATTGAGATATGCCTTTGGAAAATTCGTTGTTTAACATAGTTCATTACGAATGGTCAAAACGTGGAAAAGTAGTTTGATAGTTGGGGTAAAACTTATTGACTGTCCTTTACGACGAACCACGGAAACTGAAATATTATTTCTTGTAGTTTACCAGCTAGTCATTAATAGTTTCAAAAGTGACATATATTTGGTTCATCGTCAATTTAAACCGTTGAATAATACACAATAAGTTTACTGTAATTACCCATTTAGTCAAAGCATGGAAAAGTAGCATAATAGGTGCAAGTAAAGCACCTCCTGTTTCTTGTTAACCCTAGATCAAAATATTCAACATTCACGGCCTGTTGACTGTCGTTTTCATTCATTGGAATTTAGTACACACTTCAGACACTAAAAGAGAAAGTGAATTAAGAACACCCGAAGCAAGCCTTAACTATTCTAAAACAGGTGATAACTATGGATTGAATAACATTTAGCTGCCTGCCAAGCAAAATCTTCATATAAATACAATGATTTCATTATACATATTACATAATTCATCAACCTTATGAATGGAAAAACAAAGTGCCTCAAAAGGCCAGAACATCAACCTCTCACTTTGGACGTCTAGCAGCAACAGGAAACGATACCCTTTGGGGGGTCTGTTGTGGCATTTCTGTCCGCTGTTCTTGGGATGGACCAGACGGTCCAGGATCTGCTGTTTCTTCATCCTCCTCCATTTCTTCCATTGCCTGAGAAGATTGCTTCTTTGGTATTGACAGTTGATAGTTAGGACTGATCAATGTGTCCTGTTCAGGTGGAAGTGGGATACCGGGCCCTGCTATTGACTTTGGTAATGGGATTTTGTTCCTGTTTCTAGCCAACTCTAGAAGAACCTGAAAGATTTTAAGATTTAACTGTTACATGTCTTCAATAAACACAAACCTCTATATGCTTGTGCCGGGGATAAAAACACAAGTTCACCGATATATTGACATTGTCATGCAAACATAGAAAATGAAAAAACAAAGTTGACATTGTCATGCAAACATAGAAAATGAAAAAACAAAGAAATAATCTCAGAGTAGAAAGCTATTTTAAGTATGGTTTCCCAGAACGAGTCAAAAAAAGAGCTCAATTCATCAATCATTCAATCCCATTAAAAATCAAAACCAATAATAAACCTCTACAAATGCAAGATAAAAAGAAAACAGAAAGTTTATCTTAAAACCAAGCCTCAAATCAGATTGAATATAATGAACTTCTCAAAACCAAGTCCAACATCAAGCCGAATAAGGTCGAGCATATTAAGAATAACTAGGTGGCTGACTTGCCTCTCTTGGTGGGGGTTGCGAGAAGCTGAAATTGACTTTTGACTGAATAGCAAGCTTGACATCATCACAATCAATGTTAGCTTTGCCTGCATGCTCTGAGTAGACCTGCGCATCCAGCAATACATCGACAACATAGCGGTACCAAAGCTCCAGAAACTGATGTATAACTCGAGGTTCATAGTCTTCCACACCCATTGATTTCAGCAGTGATTTTACAATCTTTGCATCTCTTGGCAAGTCTTCATCACCCTCTGCCATTTCCTTCAGGAATCTTTTCGCCCACAAAATAAACAAACATTAGAGGTATTATCAATGCAACCATATTGCAAACTATACCTATGCTAATAGTAACATCGTTTTCATACAATACAAGAACTGGCATAAAGATACATTGTTATACTAGACTCCTGTCGGAAAACATGCATGTAAAGAATTTAATTTCTTATCTTAGTTGATCTAAGCTCTGGAAGATCTATGGTTATTTATTTTATACGTGCTTAGAGCTCAGATCGTGAGAGAATTGTAGTTAGCATGTCAAACACCATAGGAGCACAACACTCGTTTTCAAGTGCGTCTGCTATTCCAATGTGAAGAATCTTGGACAATTACAATTTTCATAATTATTTAGTCCATGGCTTATTATGAAAAAACAAAAGAAAAACAACTAAATCCTGGTTGATTATACATCAACATTTTAGAACAGAAAATACACAAACCATAGCTATGTTCTTGTACCTAGAGTTAAGCTAAGCTAGACAAGCAGATACTACGAAGACTTCATTGCAAATTTCAGGAAAACTAAACAAACAGTTTCAAGTGTACTAACTAAATAAAACAGATATCAGAGGCAGATAAAAGTTATTAGAAACAAAAACCAAATTTTCTACTTCTAATTCTTCATAAGTTAAAATTTTTTTTCCCCTTTCAATAACTAAACAGAAAGAAAATCATACTCAATCACAAGCTTTAAAAATTCTGCAACTTTGCTGAATCTAAATCTTCTTAGATTAAGCTTCAAGAAGTTCAAAAAAAAAAAAATTTCAAACTTGGGCCCATCAATTCAAGTGATACAAATTTTAAATTTACCCAATGTTTTAACTTTTATCAATCCCAGTTGGACCAAAGGCTACTGTACTGCACTCGAATACAAAAGGTACAGTTTGATGTCGATCTCTATCGATCCAAACGGAACCGTACTGCATCAAAGATTAAAGATACAATTTTTCTACTTGCTAGGCATAAAAGAACGAAAATTGAGACTCACCCGCCAGAACCCTTTTGCAGTAAAGAAGCGTGCTGCGTGATATGTCTGATTTTTCGCTTTCCCTCCTATTTTACTCTCTCTCTCGTTTCCCAACTCTTTATGCGAGGACGAAGAGGATGAGGAATGAATGAACTCATAGGCTTTTATCCATAAGCCTGATGGGCCCATGGCCCAAATTAAACTGAAGAAGCCCAAACAAGTGAGAGAAGGCCGACATTTGTTCGTGCTGTATTTCTAAAAGGGTAAGAGCATGTTTATTTAAAAATGTAGAACTTGATTTTCAAGCTATTAATTCACAGGATAAATTGTGACAATTACTCATATTAATTATGGTAATTTCTATATACTCTTTTTGCTAGTAAACTTTTTTAACCATAAGATTTAGAAGGTAATACACCAAAATTTAATGAAAAATACTATTTTTGAAAGATATTTATAAATATATTGTCAAGTCCAACCTTGTTGTCAAATCGTCATTTGTGATAATTATGCATAATATTTGGCCAACTATATAAACTTCAAGAGAAAATTTGCTTTGATTACTACACCACTTACATTAGATTATTTGAAACTCAACTCTTACAGCCAAAATGAAATTCAATACGTTACATGTATAGTAACATTTCTTTTTAAGATCTCTATCTCCAGAAGAAATCTTGGACAGAATCTTGCCATGAAAGCACGAGCATAAGCATGACTAGGACCCCAGCAAGCCCCCATGATGAGCTCCCAATTCTAAGCACCCAAGAAGGATCAGGAGATGGAATGAGTGAAGAAGCTCTACCTCCACCTTGCGGTGAAGCACTAGAAGAAGTTGTCCTGATTGCAATTATGAGCCCACCGAGTACCATCGGAAGAACAAAGCTAGAGTTCAATCTTGTCTCGTAAAATGACCTTGTTTGCTGATCATTGCTCTTTCTACTCACATACAATGGTGACAACACCACCGCTGACACTAGAGCCAACACCATGGCTACTCCTCTTTGTGATGATGATGAGGAGTTGTGGATCGTGTTGTAAGTGTAGGTACTAGCCATGGCAGGACTCCAATTAATGTATCAATTATCAAAGTTGGTTTCCGTATGTGTATATGTAGAAGAGCCAACTACGAATATACATAGAAACAACGAAGATGGAGATTTATTTATAGGAGGAAGAAGAGAGAGCTGTAGTGAGGGAATCCAGGTGGAAAGCTTGTAATTGGGTGACAGAAGGAGATGGGCAGCCGTCCAAAAAGAGAGAAAGGCATCATATTATAAGCAAAGTTTTAGGAAAGGTAAAAGAGATTTGTAAGATAATGTAATAAAGATTGCAAAGCCTTGGAAGTAAGGTATCTTCAGTTTTGTGTTCATACTTGATCTTACAAGCGCACTTTGCTAGCTAGCTGTAGTTACCTTTACATTGGAAGTTGCTGCTTTACAGTTTAACATTCTCTCTTTAGGTATATATATTTTTGAGTCAGCCCTTCAAACACCACCAAGTGTTACATATAGTTATGATTTGATTGATTTGGACTTCACAAATAGCGTAAATCAAGTCTATTTAACTGAAGCAATTCAAGATTTCTAAACCTTCTCTGATGAAAAGTATTTAACTACTCCTCCAATAACTCTTATTTTTAAGAGTTAAAGTCATACAACAGCTATCATGTGGATTGTTATGATTAATTTAGAGGTGAATATTTGAAGCTTGTGCACGCGATTCTTCCTGGAATTGGTTTGAGAAAAAGAAAAAAAGTTTGAAAGACAATGATTGTCTCTTCCCTTCCACTTCACCATCATAATTCAATTTGTACTTGTAATCTCAATTGATCATATCATGACACACACCATATATAGATTTCTAGCAGCTTCCATTCATTACGTGCATGGGATTTAATTGTTGCAACTGTGGAATATAGAGATCCTTACCAAAAAAAAAAAAAAAAAAAAGACTCAANCCTTACTAAAAAAAAAAAAAAAAAAAAGACTCAAAGTAGAGGATTTTGTTACAATTTAATTAATTTTTTAAAAATTTAAATACCATGATCCGTCAATTGTTTCATCGTTATGCTTCGTAAAGACAAAAGAAGGGGTGGCTTATTTGGAAAAAATTAAATATTTATATAAAATTATTTTAATGATTTTGGAAAAAAGTATTTCATATATGAAATAGAGTAATGTAATGAGTATAAAATTTTTATTCCAAATGTGATGTGACATTATGTGAATGATAAGGTGAATATATCATATATATTATTTTGACTTTCATTTATTTACTTTACTACTCGTATGATGTCACATCGTTTATGATACAAAGTTGGGATTCAGACTTTGGACCTTAAGCATTACTGTATGAGTATTAAGAATTTATATAGATTTTGTGAAAGATTTTATACATGGAATTACTAAATTTGTATTTTTTTTATATATCCCTTTTATAATGTATAATTATCTTTAAGAAATAATGGTGGATATTTTAAAAGTTATAAGTGAATTTAACTAATTAATAAGTTAATAGAAACTTTCTATTCAAAATTAATATAAAAATAGATCATATCAAAATATCAATTGTAATCAACAAAATTTATATTTATGTATATATAATAAAGTTATAGATAAAATTATTGCATATAACACTCACACAAATTAAATTTTCACAAACTCATGAGGAGTGATTACCTTAAAAATATTTATTTATTTATTTTTATTTTTAACAAATCTAATGATATATTGTGTTAACTTAAACTTTATGAGTGATATTATATAGAGTTGTTGCCTACATAGAATTACTTTGTATTAATGCTTATAACTTTTCTAGTTACGTCCGTAGTCTTTCGGACACTGTTGGATGGTGTTATTCGACACATTGTGGAATGTATATGTTATATATCAAAGAGTGGAGCATGTCTCTTATAGAGCAAAGATTCGTGACATATAATTTAAAAGCCGGTCCAAATTCAAACATCTCATTGATTTTGTTAATTTTTATATTTTTTTTTAAAATATAAAAAAAAATTTATGGACGTCTGTAGAAGGGCTACGATAAAAAGGTGTCTTCTTAGTACTTGACAAGAACTCTAGGGACCCATATGTCTCACTTTTCAAGCCAAAAAACTTCTCATCGGGATTCCCTAGCCGGCCCCTCCTGCCGCTCGGACCACCTTAGCAGCATAATTATGATTCTAGCCAACGCATGCACAGCTAGCTTCAGGGCGGACCAAGCAAAGGGCTAGACCAGCCTAATATTTTGGAAAAAAGAAAAAGTTAAAAACACCATTTTGTTCTTTCTGCAATATACTTTTCATTTCACTTATTATTATGATTAACAAATCTTGACTTTTTTACCAAAAGAATCGGGATGAACTCCGAAAATGTGTAACTTCTTGTCAACAAACACAAGTTCGATTCGGGTAGTTTTACAAGTTAATTTCGAAAGCTTTAATTGATTTAACTTTCGTGGTCCTATAATTGACTGATTAATTATTATAATCTTGATTTTGGATTCAGGAAACGTACACGAATGAGCATTGCAACTACATATTATTTTTTGGCAACTCTTGCTTTTAAGTCATAGTATTATTACAGTGCTAAAACGACTGTTGATCAGCTTCGTTAATTATTAGATTTGAACTAATCATCTTACGCTATTAATATAAAAATCGTTGCTTGTGCTTCTTTACATGGTAATGGAGAGTTCCACACAATTCAACTCTAGGATAAATTACACAAAGTATGAAGATATTCTAGGAAAAACCATATAAAGAGACAAGTGCATGTGCGGTAGATTCCCGGATTTGTTTCATATAATTGTCAGAAGAGAACTGATTGAGACTGATCAAGATTCTTGAATTTCATCCATGGATGACTTACCGAAGTTCAAAGATGTCCTCTCCCTCTACTTCTCCATCATCCTTCTCACTTTCCGATACTTCCTCTTCATCTTACAGGCTATAAACAAGTTTCCAATATCAATCACGTTCACTTTCTTCAAATGCACAGTTTCCAGGATTTTCCGGGCTCCGCCTGTCATTGCCTTCATCGATACGATGCTTTCACTATATTTCTATCTCTGCGGTCTCTCCCCGTGCACCATTGATCTAGATGATCAGACCACCGCGCACTTTTGGACCCCGAAACACAGGAGGTTTGACAGGCCTGATCTGGCCATAATCCATGGCTATGGAGGCAACTCAAAGTGGCAATTCGTGTACCAAGTAGGCTCGTTGTCAAGCAGGTTTAACTTGTATGTGCCAGATTTGCTGTTCTTTGGCAAATCATTCACTAACGGGCCGGAGAGGAGCGATGTTTTCCAAGCCAAATGCACGGTGGAAGGGATGAAAAAGTTAGGTGTGGAGAGTTTCTCGGTTTATGGTATCAGCTATGGTGGGTTCGTGGCGTATCACATGGCGAAAATGTATCCTCAGGAGGTAGAGAAGGTTGTGATTGTTAGCAGTGGGATGTGCTTCACTGAGAACCAGAAAGAGAGACACATGAAATGGATTGGAAGAAGCATTTCAGAAATTTTGGTGCCTGAAAGCCCAGAAGATCTAAGGCTTCTTGTAAATTTGTCAATCTACAATAATGGTTTCATCAATTGGGCACCTGATTTCATGCTCCGCCAGTTCATCAAAGTAAGTTGATCAACTTTCTGATTGAGGTTGATCCTCCAGGACATCTTGGATTTGATTAATTAGTCTTCATTTTCTTAATTTGTGTTGATTAATGATCATACTTTGCCTTAGATATTCTGTTTAAACTCATTTCTATTATGGATTGGGCTGTTTCTCAGATGATGTATGACAGTCACAGGAAGGGAAAGCTGGAACTGGCAGAGTACTTGATTGCTAAAGAAGTAAATCCAAGCATTCCCAGTTTAACTCAGGTAACTTTTTCTTACAACCTTCACAGAGCTTCCTTTTCAGTTTATAAATTTGGCCAAGATGTTGTGTATGATATATAATGTAGCTGATTAGCATATAGTTTAAAATTAGTTGATTTTTACTTTCTGGGAAGTGCTTTTCAGTAAGATGTTTTTTCATTAAGCAATTTCTGTCTTGTCTATTTCAAAACGCTTGTTGACAATCTCAAAAGCAATCCCAAAAGGTAATCTTGAAAAAAGTTGATAGCTGATTTGTTGTATTTCAATACACTAATAAGATCTCATCTTGGGTGAAGGAATCGTTGGTAATTTGGGGTGATCAGGACAAGATTTTCCCAGTAGATTTAGCCCATCAGTTGCACAGGTGAAGAAAAGCTATTTATCCTTTCAATTTTGACATTAGATTTTATGCCCAATTTGAAGTTAGGTAATCTTGGCAATGTTTATGAATGCAGGAGTTTGGGACCAAAATCAAGGCTGGTGATAACCAAGAACACAGGTCATGCTGCAAATATCCAATCACCTCATGAACTCAACAGCCTTATAAAGTCATTTGTTTTGGCTCAATCCTAGTTGCATATCTTTTGTTAACATTAATGTACTCTTAAAAAATTCTTAACATTCAATTATCTTCTTAATTAACAAACTATGTGTAGACTCAGTTTTGGATTAACAACATGATCTTTCCAAGCAAAAGGCAGAACCATGTTCTGTTTTGGGCTCCAGAGCATCATCCATTTTCTCTTCTTAACTGTTGTTCATCTGCAACACAATAACATATGAAATGAAGTTGTATAAATAATTAATTGTGCCAATATCTTATAGCTTAAGTTTGTTGATTAAAGTTTCAAATTCAAATCCCCTAAATTTGGGTTTCTCAGGACAATTATGCCACTGGTCGTCGAATAAAAATATGAAGCTCATTGTCTAGATCATATGCTATGAATTGGAAGCAAATTCTTACAATATTATATCTCTAAAAAGGCTAAATTATCTTTAATCAACAAATATGAATTTATCAGTATTTATTATTTTGATTTTTATGTATTTATTTTATTATTTATTTGATATCGCATAAATTAGAATACAAAGTTAAGGATCCAGAGTTTGTATCCATAATATTACTTTTATATAAAAGATCTTGATACCCTTCAGAAAATTATGTTTAATAATTAAGACACAATCAGTCTTTTAGTTTATGTTAAATGCAAGCACGGGTCATGACTCGTAAGTAACATCGGATCAAACGACCGACAAATCGGTCTAAGCAAAAGAGAATGTCCGACAAATAAGTTAAAGCAAGGGAATGAAAACGACAGATCTGTCAAATGATGCGAACAATTGCCCAAGTGCCCCTATGTTATATCTACCACTGTATCCAATCATATTCAGTTTCTTCTTTCTCACATAAAATCCTCCAACACCGTCTTCGGTCTGCACACGTGCGGATCACGTGACCCTGTAACCCTCTCTCTCACTCTCTCTCTCGCTGTGAGCACTCCACTTATCGTCGTCAGCAGCGGTAATCTCCGTCGCAGCAGGTGCACTAGCGGAACCTAACCGCATGTGAAGAAGAAGAGAAACAAGCGAAATATGTCCTCGCACGAGCACGACCTCGCCTCGCTCATCTACCAGGTTGCACTCTCCTTCGACGGCGCCGTTTTGGGGATAACTCTCGCCTACGCCGCTATACGCACGGTCCTGGACTTCCGCAGAACCTCCAAAGCGCTACGCAAAGTCCGGAACGCTCCGTCGCTTGGAGTCTCTGATCTCCGCGCTCTTTTGGACAACAAGTCGTCACAGAATTCCGATCAAGAGCCGGAAAACCACCTCGTGGTCGTGCGTGGCCACGTGGAAGCGAAATCGGCCGTTGATGGGGAGAAAGGGAGGAGCTTTACGCACGGTAACGGCGTGTTGGTGTCTCGGGACGGTGGTGGATGTAAAGCTGTTGTTATTCAACGAACACAAACAGTATGCATTTCCATTTTATATGATTTTTTTTTTCAATGTAAATTTATTTATTTCTTACTTAGTTTCATATCTGAGTAGTTCATCAGAAACTATGATATTTAGATAAAAGTTTGAATTTTTTTTTTCTCTAAGCAAGATTATGTGAGAGAATTTTGGGCTATCATGAAAGGCAAAATTTGTGTGAATTTTTTGTGGAGTTCCTGGAATTAGCGGTTTCTCTTGATATCTTCTATGCATGTTCGGTTTCTAAGAAATGTGCTGGTAGGGAAGCCATTGAATTTGAAATTCAGGGGTTTTTCGTGCTTATATGTGCAATCTAGTTAAGAGTATTTTTGTTTGTGCTTGATGAAGTACGAGAGTTGATGCCTTGTTTAGCTGTTGGGTGATTGGAAATTTGGAGTTTTTGGATCTGCTGCTTATGATTTGGTTCTTCACAACCTTTCAGAACTAATTTTCATATTAGTATAGGATTATAATATCACTTAGGTCTTCAGGTTTAAAGATACAGAATATATTTGAAAATTAAAATAAAAAGCTTTCTGAATTTCTCTGTATATTTTGTTTGCTGTACTGGATCATTTTGTGGACTAGTTTATAGTATTTTGGTTGGTTTTGATCAATTTATTGATATACCTGAACTGTTTTTGTGGCTTTATGATGTGAAGTGTATATACAATGAATGGAGGGGCTTTTTCGGATGGACTCCTGATATACGTGCCATCTTTGGAAGATCTTGGAGAAAAACAGAATCATCCTCCTTGAGAATGGTAAATCGATAACTCTGTCTTCACTAATTTTAAATGGATATGTTTTCTGTTTAAATTACTTTTCGTTTGAGAAATGCTATAGAAGCAAATGATTATTGTTTTTGGTATCAGCATATGTAAAGCAGTTTTCTTCTTTTGTTTTTATAGTTATGCACCTCAGTTCAGTATTTTGTCTCCAAGGACTTGTTATATTAATTTTAGTTGTTTCTTTTTTCTTGTGACATCTTTTCTACTGATCTAATCCAAGTGGTCTTAGTTGCAAATTTGTAGAGTTTAGTTCAGTTGAATAGAATCACTGTTTATTCTTCTTTTTGTTGATTTTAACTTTATAACTCAACAGGTTCCTTTTGTTCTCGTTGAAGGTGGTTGGTGGCCACAGTCTGATTATGTTATTGTGGACATGGATGGCTCTAAACATCCCTTACCTCTCACTACAGTTTATCACAAATTAGAGCCTGTTGTTGTTTCTCCTTATACATTCATTCAGGCAATTCTTGGTCATGAGTGCGCGGTAAGTCTAAATGTGCTTAATGCAGTCTATAAAAATCAAAAATATCTTGAAGCTGAAATCTTATAGTTCTTATGTTGCATTCTGATGTGTTAATTTTTGTTGCAAATGTGTGATATTCTACTTTGTTTGCATTGTGTAGGTTGGTCTGCTTGATGAAGAGAAAATTCTTCCATTAGGGAAGCATATTAGTGCCGTTGGCATATGCAGTTTTAAAAATGGAATTCCGGAGATCAAGTCATGCAAGGATCTTCCGTATTTTCTGTGAGTAGCTTTATAGCTTTATCCAAGAACACATTTTTATTAGGTTATGTACTCGAAAATGCAAAAATCCGTTTCTTTTTGTTTTGGTCTTTTGCTTTTATTTATCATGTGTTGCTAGTTTCTATTTAAATGCAGTTAAGAGCTTGATGATTTTTAAAAAATGACATTTGCCAGACCTTTATGAATGTTTCATAGAATTACTAGTGTTTCTTTTGTAGGACTGAGATGACTAAGGATCAGATAGTGGTAGATCTTGCTTATAGGACAAAAATACTCTTCTGGAGTGGTATTGTTCTTGGTTCGTTGTCAATTGGTATCCTTGGCTATGCTATTGTCAGGTGCATTAATCTTAACAGAATCTGACAATATTTTACCATCTATCCCTTCACTTCTTGCAACCCCATTTTGATATAGGGAATTTGGTTTTGAACTTTGTCTACAGGAACTGGAATAGATGGAAAGAATGTAGGGAACAGAGAAGGTTGGGGCAACCAACCCAAACTTCTAGCGATAATGTTAATTCTCAGGCTGGTTCAGATGAGGAAGCTGTTGGAGACATTCCAGATGGGCAGCTGTGCGTCATCTGCTTGATGAGGAGGAGGACCTCTGCATTTAGTCCATGCGGGCATCTAGTTTGTTGTCATCGATGTGCCATGTCAGTAGAAGGCGATATATCTCCGAAGTGCCCTATTTGTCGAATGACCGTCCGAAATTCAATCCGGATATATTTATCTTAGAGCATTGTAGTTTCTGACTTTCACCTGTGCTTCTTGTTCTTACTGTTAACTTAAGTCAAAGAAAATTATGCGGATTAGAGTTATTAGAAACCTTTTGTGAATATGTCCAGTAAAATTTTTGTACAAGGCTTTACTCCAAAGCTAGAAAGCGATAACAAATGTAAAACATTCCTGAACAATTTCTTGTTAGTGGGAAAAAGTAATCAAATATTGTTAATTTTACATTTTAAGCTATAAACATGGATTTGAACTGTGATGCCATTAATTGCGAAAATAGCTGACAAACAAGATCAAGGTTGCAGGAACAGGACTTCAAAACCTGCCTTCAAATCGAAAGCACGATCCTGTTTAAATTTTTACAGAGAGGTATATGGAAGAAAAATGTAAAACAGAGAGCTAAAGCTGATCTAACTCGTTTACTTTGATATCCAACTCGACTCTAACCGTCAACTTCCACAATGAACTGAAAGAAACAGGCTGCCCTCTCCACCATAACCCAACGCACCCATCTTTCTCTTCTACTCTCATCTCCCAGTTGCTATCATACTTCCTCAACAAAGCTTTGGCACCGTCAACGGCATCCTCTCCAAATGATTCTCCAATAAACCCAACTTCTCTCATTCTCTCACACCATTTCTCCTTCACTTCATTCATCTCTCCCTTGTTTGTTAATGCCTTTGCTGCCTCTCCTTCCATTACCCTCCGTTCTTCGCTTTCTCGGCCTTTGAACGCTGAGCTCGTCGAGTCCAAAAACCTCCATAAGTACTCCACCCGCCGTGCAAAACCTGTTGCAAAGTCCCCACAATTGCTGCAGCTACAGTCCATGTTGTTTTCGCTGAGTATTACCCCTTTAGGTTCCAAACTTCTCAACACTCTTAAGAATTGAGTTCTCTCATCTGGTGTGTTGTGATTCAAGTGGTGCAGTCTAAATTGTGCACAAACGATTAGTGTCTCTTCAGGGGAGATGCCAATGATTTGTGCATTTAGATTTTGTAAAGGGTGGTTTGCTAGTCTATTTATTTGCAAATTTATGTTCATGGTCTTGGCGAAACCAAGAAGTTGAAAGGAGTAATTGTCACCTGGTGGACCAACCGAAAATGGGGTCTCGGTATTCTGATCATTTTCAACAGTTGGAGCAACAATTGTTAGGCGAACTAGAGGAGGAGGACCACCTGATCTTCGAGTCAAGGCCTCCAGAAGTGTTGGCCATTGCACACCATGAGAGACTCCAATATCAAGAATGTGAAGATTGCGCGAATTGTCATGTTCTTGAGCAAGAATTTGGAGGACAGAAGAGTTTGCAATGTTGTTAGGAAATGCAAACCAAGGACTCTTATCGTAGAAATTAAGTAAAGATCTCTGAAAGAATCTTGGTTCAGTAGAAGCAAAAGTTATAGGCCCTATTGAGGTAGAAGTAGAAGAAGATGATGATAACGAGGAGAGGTAATGAGTCAAGGCTCTGAGACCGTGAGCTGCCAGCCGGTGATTGGCATCACCGGTGGCCGAGGCAAGCTCATGGAGGACGTATAATAGGTGTTGGACACGTGACAGGTTACCGGCTGTGATGGCTGTGGCGCAGGGATTAAGCAACTGCTCTGCCCATCTGCCATCCTTGTTATTACCGTTATTGCTGTTATTTCCTGTAGACTTGTTTGTGTTTTTCTTGTTCCCAACTGACCTTTTTACTGTTATCACTTCTTCATCACCTTCTTCCTTTTCATTGCTTCGCTTGCCCTGATTCTTCTTCTGCTGCTGATTTTGTGGTCCTCTCAGAAGAGGGTCATCGGTGTTTCTTCGTTTTTTCGATGCATCAGCTTGTTGTGGAGGGTTAGGAACAGCGGAATCAGCTGGTACCGTTAACCCAGTAGTATTAGTATTTGTGTTGATGTTAGTATTGTTGAGAGGAGAAACAATAGTGTTGACTAGCTTTTCTTGGGCTAAATCCTGGCCTTGATTCCACCACTGATAGGCATCAATATCATTGGTGTGGTAAGGATCATCCAGGAATGATGGAAGGAATGATACCGAGTCTTCGAGCCAGTCTAGTACGTGATCTGCGGTGGGGTTTTGTTCCTGCTCTTCAATGGTCATTGCTCTGTTGGGAAGAGATGAGTTTGTGGAAGAGAAGAAGAGAAAGATGTATTCTTATGGAAGTGTTTGATCATTGACCAAGAGAGCAAGATAGAGATGAGAGTTGTTTGTTGAGATTGTTAAAATAATGTATTGGGTAGTGATGTTTTGTATAATAGGGCCAGCAGAGGGAATATTGTAAGCGGTTGTTGTGCTGTTTACTTGGAGGATGTGATGTTTTATTGTGGATTTTATAAGCCAATAAAGAAAGTTCAGACTTCGTCTCTTGCTTGTTTTGGTTTTTATCTTCTTGATTTGTGTGTCATGGTGGTTGAGATCAACGAGTGTGCAAGTGTTCGAAAGTTGAGGATTGTGATGCGTTGAATTTGAATTGTATAGAGACGGCAAACTCTTTATCTTCTAATTAAAAACTTGTAATTTTTTGTTTGTTTCTGCTTGGTGCTACTGGGAACATAATGGATCCATCTCCAACCAAATGATACAGATTAATTTCAAAATCAGGAATTTTCTGATAAGTTATGATCGCTTTGTTATCTTGGTTTACTATTTATTGCAAACTAGCCAGCAATATATAGAATAAAGCCAAAGATCAACATACTGTGAGTTCAGAAGCTGTTTTGGCTATTACTTCATTATTTCCATGTGAACAGCTCTTCCTGTCACATGAACACTTCGTTTATGTAAATCATTAGTTTTTTGTCATTTATTTAATCATTTCTAAACTTTTAAGGCTTAAGAAGAACTTGCAGGTTTCTTGGTCGGATATTGGTTCTATGTTTTCCAATGTTCTCAAGTTGGTGAAGTTGGCTAAGGTTCAGCAGACTGTTTATTTTTTAAAATTTCTCTTGATCTGATTTCTATATGAGTAACGTTAGGTGTATATATAGTTGGTAGTTAATAAAAAATATATTAAATACAAGAAAGAACGTGATAAATTTTGAAACACACATGGATTATAAAATCCATTAACTTTCTTAACTTTTATTGTTTTTATACAAGTTGTATTGGTAAAATAAGCTCCTCTGCAGGTTCCAAAGTGATCGAAGATGCCTATGAAAGAATCAATGATAGCAAACATGCGTTTTAAGCTTAGATCTTTGAAACACAACGCAGACAGCAGATCTCGAAGAAGGTAACAGACAACACGTATAAGTTTAAACGTGATTGAAGGTGTAATTTTGAATATTTATATATATCAGAATAGACTGCTACTATTAAAATTGAGTATTTATTAGACAACTTTTACAACTCCAACAGTACCTAAAGTCACCTACTCTTCTTCGTTCTAATATACGTCGCAACCACTCAGAAAAAGTAAGACTGAGTTTTGTTTTTATAATGTAACTTGCCCTTTTGTTAGCAAACGAGATCCATACCACACCCCTTAAATTATTTCTTTCTCTCTTCCAATCAGTCCCTGCCTTTTCCTTTACCTTCAGTACTCCCTCTCGCATCTCCGGTCATCAACGGCTGGTGACCTCTTGGTCCCCGTTCTGGTGCGGGAGAATTTATCCTTTGTATAATCCCATAGGTGTACTTATCATACTTTACACTGGTGCATTATTGGCTTCTTCTCAAGCCACAGTGATGGATCCTGTTCGACCTTCCAATCATCTCGTAGCCAGAGATGGGGACCGAATCACTGAGCCAACGGTCACTAATATAGATGATGAATCTGTCAATGCGGAAGGTAAATATTTTTATTTTTAGTTGTTTAATGTCTGACTAAAACTAGTCATTTCCTTTATGATGTGTTAGTAGACAACATCGATCGAAGTCAAAGCTGGTCAACGTTAGCTGGTTGTTCATTTTGGAATCTCATGGTGCTATCTGTTATTTTTGGGGTTGATTTTAACCCTTTATTATATTAACTTTTTCATGCATATTTTTAATCCACCATTAAGTCTTTAACAATTTTACTTCTATACCAGTTTGACTCTACTAGTGTGAGGACTTTTCATTAATGAAGATTATTTTTATTTTTTTATTTTCTTTTTCAATTAGCATCCAGTAACTTGGTTAGCAGAAACAGAGATGAAATCACTGAGATGAAGCAAGSCGATCCAGGTCAACAAACTGCAGAAGCGCAAGGCCATGAGATGGAGCCAAAGGTCACCAATACAGGTGATGATGAATCTTTGAATAAGGAAGGTAAGTCAAAAACACTTAAAACTAATACTGAAATTAGTCATCGTTTATATATATAGTACTGAAATTAATGCACTGATAGAATTCATCATAAATTACAGACGCCTTAAAATTAGCATTTCGACTTTCATGTGTTATAAAGTATTTTATATGTTGGCTGTTCATGTTGGACAATTAAAATATATAAAATCTAATTTTTTAAAGTTTCCAAAAATAAGTTAATTATTTTACATGCAATATTATAAATACACAAGAAATAAAACTAATAAATCACAAGTTTCCTTTTCAAATTCGGACAGGCAAGCAACTTACAGAACTAATTAAAAAAAAAAAGAAAAAAGAAGAATCGAAAATAACATCAACAGAGTAAAGAGGCACATTGCAAATGCAAGTTCATTTCATTACGTAAAGTACTACTTCTGTCTGTCATACTTTCTTACATGTACATATAATTTGGATTATTAATTGATAGAGCGCGTAATGAGTGGGGATCAGAATGTTGAGTTCTGGCCATTATGGAGGGCTGTACAAGAGACGG
>JANKKC010044924.1:0-22984 GCA_026225755.1 Bursera bipinnata
TATATTTTGATTATTTAAATTATAAAATATAGTAAAATAATTAATTTAATATAATTTTTAAGATATATTAATTAGTAAAATAAATAAAAAACATAAGTTTGGAAAGCTTAATATGTACACCTAGGACACACTTTAAGACTTTCCAAAATGTTTTTTTAATAAAGTTACATAAAATGTTTTCATTTTATTTATGGATCAAATAAAATAAAAGAGTTTCATAAATCTTGTCCAAAGTTCTATTTAATTCTAGGTGAAAAGTAAATTTGAATTTTTATCATAAACCACACCTCTTGTCAAGTTATCTTGTTTTAGTTTTAATTTAATTTAAGTTAATTTTGTTGAGTAAGCTCATTTTTTTTTCATAATATGAGTAGTTTTGATTATTGTGATGAAGACATAACCTAGAGAGCAAGTATGAGTATTAAGGCTCTTATATTAATCAATATCATATGCTTCTTATGCTTAGTAGTCACATTCTTTTACATATCTTTTATTTTTACAAATTATATGATTTTGTTATTCCTTATTAAATTTAACATTATAGAATTAAAAGTGTAATAGCTTAATATGTTGTTATTTGAACCAATAGATTTCAAAGACGTTTTGAGTACAACACCAACAACTCTTTTGATTATTTCAGTTGAGATGATAGAGTTAATTAAAAATTTTGACAATTTAACCGATGTAAGGTTATTATCATAAGTCTTTTCCTATCATATTATCATTAATTACGCTTAGGGTTTATTAAAAAGCATTTGAGCATTTTTGTTAAACATTTTCAAAGATCAAACTCAAAAATATTAATCACGGCTAGGGTTTATAGTAGGTTAAAAAAGCATTTGAGCATCCTTTTGTTAAACAAAACTCAAAACATTAATCACGGCTAGGGTTTATAGTAGGTTGAAAAAGCATTGAAGCATTCTTTTGTTAAACATTTTTTTGTTAAACATTTTCAAAGATCAAACTCAAAAATTAATCACGGCTAGGGTTTATAATAGATTGAAAAAGTATTTGAGCATCGTTTTGTTCAACATTTTCAAAGATCGAATGCTTGAAATGTAAATAAAATGATGAAATGAGTGACAATTAAAATCTTATATAAATTGAATTTGCTGATGTGATAAATCATATAATATTATCAAAGTTGTTGTCACTTTATCAACAAACAAAACTTGAAATGTTGGTTTCAAGTTGGTTGTAGTTGTTACATCTCGGTGATGTGATGAGATTAGAGGGCAAAAAAGATGGCAAATTTAGTCATGGATTTGTTACAAAATTTTTAAAAATTTATTTATACGATATATCTATTATACTTAATGCATTTCATCTTCATTAATTAGTGAATTAAATTTATAGTTGTAATTAATTTGGCAATTCATTTATTTTGACTAATAGGGAACTAATTTGGCAATATATTTAATTAATCCAAATAGACATTTTCATCTACCATTATTTTATTTGTATACATTTTCATCTTCAATATTAGAACAATACTCTAATCTCAACTCTCAACCTTATAGACCTTAACATGAATGTTAGGTCATTTATTTAATAAGATTTTTGTTCAACATGCTAATTCTATAGAAGCCATGTAAGTATCATATACTTCCCATGATTTTTGTTTAATATGGCAATTATATGCATCAGTTTTACATGTCTTTATCCTTTTTATGTGAAATTGCCATCTTTCTTTTATCGTTTAATTCAAACATTTTGAAATGGTATAACTTCGACACCAAATTTTTATGGTTTAATTCAAACGTTTTGAGACAGTATAACATGAAACCAATTACCATATGATATTTGAGCTTGTAATTTTTAAATAATTTTGGTACGAAGGAGTTGTTGAGTTTGAGGAGTTGGAGTAAATTAAATTAGATTTCTTCTTTAATTAATTAAGATATCTACTATAGTTGATTTATTTCATCTTTTTGAATCCCGTGGTACAGAATATATATGGATGCAATAGGTATAGATGAATGCGATATCATGATTTGTATTGGTGATAGGTAGAAAATATTTTTAAGTATATTAAAGAGTAATACAATCAATACAATTGATATACCAAGATATGATATTATATTAGTGAAAATATTAATAAATTAGATAATTTATTAAACGATATAATAACAATTTCACCGATGGCATTTTTGGAAAACTGTTTTCACTTATAACACTTTTTGACAATGGGCCAAAATGGTTTGAGTCCAATTCGAGCCCAAATGTGGCCCATCTCCAAACCGGCTCACCCACTAACCACAACCATCAACTCACAAGTGCCACGTCCTTCTCAAAGGATATTTTCTCTGGGACCCAAACCACCTCACTGGTCCCACAAACTCCTCCACGTGGCAGCACCTTATCACTCCACCCGTGTCTGAGCTCTCTCTTGCGATGCAAGCTAGATCTCCCTGTACAGTTATCTGATTTCTAAAAACAGATTAACCATCGTGAACTGATTGAGAAACAAAAACATGGGCATTTAAAAAAAAAAAAAACACACAACTTATCTCTCTGTAATGTGTTCCATTTCATTGCCTTAACTTAAACGTATCCGAAAATATCTGTTGGCCATTCGCATTCCGAGGATCAGCCCAGATCCGCAATTCGCTCCTTCTGGGTCTCGTTTTGTTTTTGCTTTGTTCTGTTTCATGTGTTGTGAGTCATACAATTTTACTACTCATTTTACACGTCCCAAATAAGGTGGTTTTGTTCCGTTTTCGGCAAGATTTTTGGGCATTTTTGTCTGGTTTCTTAGTTGGATTCCTATATCATTGGTGTCCGTTACCGAACACAGACCAGAAATTTTCGGGTCCGAAACACGCACACAACACCCTTCAACTTAATTTGCCTAGGTGCTGCTTCAGAGCCTTGGTTTGTTTTTTCGTTCTTGGTGGGTAATGTACTTGCATCTTTCAAGTCAAAGAAGGTTTTTTGATTCGTTTCATTTGGTTTTGGGATCTGGGGATTTCTTAATTCGATTATAGTAGCCTTTCTTGGATTCGTTTCACTTGTTTGCAGCTGTTTTGGGATCTGGGTTGTTGGGATCTTTCAATCTTCTAAAAGTGTCGGGATCTGTGGGATGCGTTTTGATACGATTTGAATGTTTTGGCATTGTTGTTTTTGAGCTAGTTTTGAGAGAAATTGATTGATTGGAGAGTTGTAGGAGCCAATATGCGGTGCATCACTTGGATAACAGAGTAGCATATGTAGTAAGAGGAGGTTTTGAATCACTGGTATTACAGTCATGGGTTGCATTTGCTCGAAAGGAACTCGAGCAAACCAATATGCTGCAGAAAACAATTCAAAGGACAAAGAATTAACCAAAAAAGCCTCTAAGAGATTAACTTCCTTAAAGAGGGAGAATGTGTCTGTGGTGGTGGAGCCAGATGGTGCTGGCGATGAAGCCAACACGCGCCTCATACATAATGATTCCGCGGATGATGATGATGTGGGGTCATCTGAAGATGGGGAGGGGGAGAAGAAGGCCAATGAGCGGCTCCAAAAGCAGGGGACGAGTGATGTTGGGATATCCAGAGGGCCAGCGAGTCAGCCTTGGTTGAATAGACTCAGTAGTGTAGGAAATGGGGAGAAAGCAGCACACGTTGTTGCTGGTTGGCCCTCTTGGCTGGCTGCGGTTGCCGGGGAAGCCATCAATGGATGGGTGCCACGAAAGGCTGATTCATTTGAGAAGTTGGACAAGGTCAGTTGATTGTTTAGTTTCTGATTCCGTTTCATTTGTGCTTTTGATTATCACTAACGGTATTGAATTTGTGAAAAACTTGATAGACGTTTGCCAACATTAAATTTTGTCTAGAATTTAGATATCTAGTTATGAGTAACATATTTCTACAGGCTGGTAGTTTTCAAATGTGTGAAGGGCCATAGTTTTCTTCTATTATTGCGAATGAATACATAAATTTTTTTTTTCCCTTGTTTGCATCACAAGTGCTTTTGTAGTCATGGACGGTAACATAGAAGAATTTCCCTAATCACTTTCTTAAAATATACTAATTCTGTATGGCAGTTTTTATAAGAAACATCAGCATTTCGAAAAACGAATGATAATTTTTTTTCTGTATATTTTTTAATTTTTCTGCAGCACATCGTTAGATTTCTCATGGGGAGGTCTGATTCAGACTCGAGTCATTTTGGTTCAATTTTGTATATGTTTATGCTTGCCCTTGTTAAGGGATGTACATGATCAAGCACATCAGGTCAGTCTTGTACACAGGTGGATATGCTTGGTTGTCTAGTACCTAGTTAACACGGGAAAACTTCTTTTTATAGAAGTTAGCTGCTACGATACTGCATTATGCTAAGTTTTGTATGAGTATGCAAAATAAATTGTAATACATAGAATCATATACTTTTTTACCTGCAGATGCTGTACCTAATCTTGTCTTTAATAGCACAAATTGCCACTGAATCAACAATCAAATGATTATTTGGTAGATGAATCTTTTGCAACTTGATTAGGATATATTTGATTTGCATTGATCTGCTTGATTATGTTTTGGTGATCTGATTTCTCCTGAGAAATGATTTCTTTGTAAGTTAATGTCTACTTTCTGGGAGTTTTTGAACACTTATCATGCAAGCTGTTATGTTTACTACATGGCAAAGCATGCAAAATAATCATTTGTTCAGGGGCACTAATATTATTATTGGGGTTAAACTTATGTGAAAACCTGAATTTCGTTCAGTCCGACAAGAACTCTAAGGTGCCACTTTGAAACTTGATCTGAGCTTTCAAGCTTGATCATTGGCAGCCACTGGAAAAATAAATTGGCCTTAGTGTACTCTTTTCTTTCTTAGTATTTTGTGATTTACCATTCATATCTTTAAGCTAATGGTGCAGATTGGACAAGGAACTTACAGCAGTGTGTACAGAGCACGTGACCTGGAGAATAATAAATTAGTTGCATTAAAGAAAGTAAGGTTTGCTAATATGGATCCAGAAAGTGTTCGTTTTATGGCAAGAGAAATCATTATTCTCCGGAGGCTTGATCACCCAAATGTCATGAAGCTTGAAGGTCTAATTACTTCAAGGGTGTCCGGAAGTCTATATCTGATATTCGAATACATGGAGCATGACCTTGCAGGGCTTGCAGCAACTCCTGGGGTTAAGTTCACAGAGGCTCAGGTGCTTGCACTTGCACTTCTAGATTTAGCTGTTGAGACCAATACAAATTTTGGGTATAATAATCATCTTCATAACAAAAAGTAATATTTCTAATGGTCTTGATCACAGTGTGACAAGAAACCTCTTGGCATTGCAAAAACTCTGCAAGTCATAAAAATAAAGTGGCTGTGGAGTGAAGCTAGACGATTAGGTGGAGATTTCTTTCCTTTTTTAATGATAAAACTGGCCATATATCCTCATCGGCTTCATATTAAGCATTATTTATATATTGATGCATCATAATCTCAATGGCAAATTTTTCTTGTTTAAAAATCTGATTTTTTATGGAAGAAATACTTAATTTATAGTAATCTATTTCTATGGTTCATATTCTCAAATGTGCAATTTTATGGTCTGGTCTTGCAGATTAAATGTTACATGAAACAGTTACTTCATGGACTTGAACATTGCCACAGTCGTGGGATCTTGCATCGTGACATCAAGGGCTCAAATCTTCTCATAGACTATAATGGAAATCTTAAGATTGGTGATTTTGGGCTGGCAACTTTCTTCAGATCTTCCCAGAAGCAGCCTCTGACTAGTCGGGTAGTAACTTTGTGGTACCGACCACCTGAGCTTTTACTCGGCTCTACAGACTATGAAGCTACAGTAGATTTGTGGAGTGCTGGGTGCATTCTTGCTGAGTTGTTTGCTGGGAAGCCTATCATGCCTGGAAGAACGGAGGTAGTTGCTCGATCTTTTTATTGGATATTAAGGTTACCTTTTAGTACTTTGCTCATAAATGGTACAGGGAATGCACGACAAACATTATGAATCCGTGTATCCAAGAAGAGGAAATTATTTAGCAGTTATAAGTGCCAACTGTGTTATGATCATCTTGTAGATAGTAGAATGTGATTGAACAAAATCCGTTGAATTTGAAGCAGCACTTGATAGATGCTTTTTCTGAAATCCTTTTAAGGAAAAGCTTTTTAGATTTTGCAAGTAATGTCCATATAGTCTTGAGTGACATGAAATTGATGGGATGTCAATATCTCTTAATTTATTATTTACAGGTGGAGCAGCTACATAAGATCTTCAAACTTTGTGGTTCACCATCAGAGGAGTATTGGAAGAGATCAAAATTGCCGCATGCCACCATTTTCAAACCTCAACATCCTTACAAGCGTTGTGTTGCTGAGACTTTCAAGGACTTTCCCTCATCAGCTTTGTCCCTTTTGGATGTCCTTCTCTCAACAGAGCCTGAAGTTCGTGGAACAGCTTCTTCTGCACTTCAAAGTGAGGTAGGTATTTTATGGTTGCTATGTTTATTACCTCCTATTGATTTTACTCTGTTGATTGTGCAAGCTAAATTTCTGAGTTTCTGTCTTTTCAGTTCTTCACGACCAAGCCTCTTCCCAGTGATCCATCTAGTTTGCCCAAGTACCCACCAAGCAAGGAGTTTGACGTCAAACATCGAGAAGACGAAAGAAGGTGACCTTTTTCTGATGTTGTATTGTTGAACTTTATGTGCACTGTCTCTCTTTTATTGGTTATGGAGCAGTTACTGCTCTCCAGTTTCTCATAAAAACAACTTGATTCATTTTTCTTAAATAATTTGGATTAAGTTACACCTGGTTGCCAAGAGAATTATCTGTGTGGTTGGATAACCAAGGTTTGATGCCTTCGCGCAATTAAGACTCTAAATGCATGGTATATGCGTACATATATATATATATATGTGTGTGTGTGTGTGTGTGTGTGTTGAAGCTCTCTCTCTAGTATGTCCACTAGTTTTTCTCATAATAGACATTTTCTCAAACTGAAACCAGGCAAGGGACAGCTGCTAGTAGAGGATCATCTAAGAAAGCTTCCAGAGAATCTAAGGCTGTGCCAGCACCAGATGCCAATGCTGAGTTGCAGTCATCGATACAGGTAATTCATTTGAAGTAAAGCTTATATTTAACTCAAATTCATTTCGTTTTTGTTTTCATTTACAATGATTTAGTTTCTTCGTTAATCAGAATTTTTCAATTGTTCAGAAGCGACAAAGACATTGTAACCCTAAGAGTGCTAGTGAAAAATACAATCCAGAAGAGGATGCTGGTTCTGGCTTTCCTATTGAACCTCCCAAAGGAATGGGACAAAATGGTTATTCCCAGTCAGGCCAATCAAAGCACCCCAGTATGTACGGATCTCCATCAAATAGGATGATGAATGTGCACCCTGGGGCAGCTGGGTTGTCCAGATTTTCCAATTCAGTTGCCGTAAGAGGCACTGCTTCCAATTTAGATTGTAGCAGAGAGACTGGACTAAATTCAGACTGGTCTGACAACTCTGCAACGCATGTTTGGTCCCAAAATTTGCTGGGTAGGCCGAAGTCTTCATATAAGAAGGAAGGAAGACCATCTCGAAAGGACTCTACAACGGTAAAGGAATATTAAATAATCAGTTAGCCAATAGTGATAAACACACATACACACACAGATTCTCTGGTTGCCTAAAGCCTAGTGTCTGGAACTCAACTCAATTAATCGTAACTTTCTGGATTTATGAACTACTATCTTAAATCTTTTTGGTTGATGGCAGGATTATATTTCCAAGAAGAACCGGATCCATTACTCTGGACCATTGGTGCCACCAGGTGGCAACCTTGATGAAATGCTGAAAGAACATGAGAGGCAGATCCAGCATGCTGTCCGCAAAGCTCGTGTGGACAAGAACAAGGCCCAGAAAACCTATGGTGATAATGGACAAACCCAGTCTCTTCTTCACCCTGCGAGAGGCAGATGACATTTAAAAGGAAATTTCTACATGCCTAAGTTTTGATGCAGAAGGTCCCTGCAGAATGGTTATATTCACATACTAGGTAGAAAATTTTCTTCCAAGAATCCAACTATTCTCACCTTAAAGATGCTTGGCAATAATGGGTCGTACATGGATTTCTTCCCATCAGACAAATAATTTCTAATGATCAGAAGTTCGTGTGAAGTTCTAACCATAAAAATTCTTTAGATAAGATTTAAACGGGTGGATAGGTGAGAGTAAATTAAATCCATTACCAAGTGTACATGGCTGCTGATGGTTTCTGAGGTATACAAACAACTAAATTTTTTGGTTGTCTGAGGAATAAGTCTCTTTGGAATTGTTTATTTGCTAGAGCTCTGCCTTGTACAGCTAAAATATTATTTATAAAATCATAATCTTACCTCAATCTCTGAATAGACAAGTGATCCTACCACACAAAAAAAAAAAAAAAAAAAAAAGTGAACTTTCATCACAGGCTNAAAAAAAAAAAAAAAAAAAAAAAAAAAAAAAAGTGAACTTTCATCACAGGCTAGTGTTTCATTGAGACTAGATGGTTTCTTTTCTTTCTTCAGGTACCTTAATGTAACTCTCAAGGCTTGTTACAGTATATGGCTTTGTTCTCATTGATGTAAAGCGAGGAGCAATGAAAAAGCAGAATCGTTTCTAATTGTTTATTGTTAACTTGCAAATGGGTAAAGTTTACAAAAGTTATTTTTGCGTGACTTGACTTATAAATTTAACTTATGCGCCAAGTTTGAGAAGTCAGTGGCTTTGGAGTTTCTGCATGGTATCAGAGAAATACTACTTCTTAGTACGCATTTTGGGGTGCTTTTGTGGGAAGCATTTCAACCAAAAGTGTTTTCTGTAAAGCACCTGGTATCACTTAATTTCAGGAGCTTCTCAAAGAAGTATTCCTAGCCCATTTCCAATCGTAAAAACAACTCAAGTAAGCACTTTTAACAGCTTCCAATACAAAATGCACCCTTCTTGGTCTCAATTCAATCAATTTTTTTATCACTAACTAACCGTGCTAGAAGTGCAGTTATGTTACGATTCACAGACACTATTCTAATTCAAGTGAAAGTTGTTATTGGTGATGGGTAAGCCAATGGATTTATAGCAGAAATTTGTCAATATTATCTTTTTGATTCCCACAAGTTTTGAATGCTAAAGCTATTGGTTAGGATGTAATTTTAGATGTTTTATTTTATATTGACTTAAAAGTCTTATTCTTATGCCAGGTTTAAGATATTTCAACTAACAACTACTCAATTATCATCAAATTATGAATACAAAAAGGTTGGCCTAACCTCATTAAAAAAATCAAGTTATCAAACCATGCCAGTATGCTTTGATTACGTTAACAACCAGAAGAAAACAACTTAGCAATAAACATGAGTATGCGGAGGCATATCATTATCAAACTCCAAACTTATAGCTAGCTGCAACATTAAATAAAAAGAAAAAATTTATACTACTTCACCAAATGAAGAAGAAACTGAAAATGATAACTCAAAAACTCCCACCAAACTTGCAGGTCTACCAACCAGCTCTGATTTTGCTTGCTTCATGCAAAATCATAGCAGCTCTCTTGTCCTCATCAACCATCCAAAATTTTTATTTCTTTCCTTCATGTCTAAGCATTACATATCAATCACCTTACCTTCACCTTTCTCCTCAACTCATCCTTTTCTTTCGTGCACCGATTCAAACCAAAATATAATCTCCATCTCTTCATCACAAATTTAGGCACTGGAAGAAGATCAACTTGATCTTTGAGTTTCTTGTACTTCCTCTCCAAGTAACCAGAAATGAGGCCTAAAGCCAATCAAGCATTGAGCTTCAAGGTACTTTTACTTGGAGTATTCATTGCTTTCTTACTTCTTTTTGTGTTGAGATCAAGCTTATCATTGTCAAAGCGGGAAAGCTCCTCTCCCATTTCACAGAAAGATTTACCAAGATCCTTGAATCCTGTGAAAGAAACAAAAGCAGAAAATTGCTCACCAAGTTGTACAAAGATACCAAAACCTCTTGCAAAAGCACTCATCCATTACACAACCTCAACCATCACCCCACAACAAACACTCAAAGAGATCTCGGTGACTGCAAGAGTGCTTGAAAAGAAGTCTCCATGTAATTTCCTGGTATTTGGCCTAGGCCATGACAGCCTGATGTGGAGTGCGCTCAACTTTGGTGGCAGAACTATCTTCCTGGAAGAAGATGAAGCATGGATTGAGCAAATTCGACGGCGGTTTCCCATGTTGGAATCCTATCATGTCACATATGATAGCAAGGTGAACCAGGCTGACAACCTGATGGAAGTTGGCAAAGGACCTGAATGCACAGCAGTTAGTGATCCTAAATATTCGATGTGCCAACTTGCCCTGAAAGGTCTACCTGCTGAAGTTTATGACATAAAATGGGATCTGATCATGGTTGATGCACCAACAGGGTACTATGAGGAGGCACCAGGGAGGATGAGTGCAATATATACAGCAGGAATGATGGCAAGAAACAAGGAGGAGGGAGAGACTGAAGTGTTTGTGCATGATGTGAACAGGGCAGTGGAAGACAATTTCTCAAAGGAATTTTTGTGTGAAGGGTACATGAGAAAACAGGAAGGAAGGCTAAGGCACTTCACCATTCCTAGTCACAGAGACGGTTCTCACAGACCATTTTGCCCTGAGTAGAATTTTTTTCTGTTTTTTTATCATCTTTAATTGCTTTTTTTGATGCCCTTTTAATCCAGGGGAAATTGAGTATTCATTTCCATTGCAGAAAATGATCCTGGAATTTGAGTTCTTTGTTTTTTTTTACATAAACAGGCATATTTGATTGGTCAATCAACTCATTTTCATCTAATGCATGCTAATAACGTCAACTTGGATCCAATTCATGAACTTTTTCTGTGCATCAAGGCTGGAATTTCATTAGCTTATCATAGAAAGAAAGTTTGGATTCTTTTCTTCAATTTTTCCTGCATGAATTGTACTGCAAATTGAGAACTACTCATCAAAGCTTCAGTGAAAAATTTGAGCATACTTAGTACCAATTACAATTACTTTAAAATTGGGTTGAGATCCCTAAGAAATACCTATATAGAACATATAAATATCTCATATCTTTCATCCACCAAATTTGTAGAGTACGAACGTAATTCCAATTAAAAAGCTTAATAAACAAAAAAAGGGTCTATAAATTTTTGGATTATAAAAGAAATTTTTTATCTTAAGATTGAAAGTAGATAAACCAATTATAAACTTAATTTACTAACTTTAACTTGGATAAATTAAATACATTGCCCTCTAAATGAACACAAATATCTTATAATTTCTATTTGACAATTTAATTTTAATTTTTGGTATTATATTTTCAAGGGTAAAAACAAAAATCTTAACATTAAAATAATAGTACAAAATGATAATTCTTGTTTTATAAAATTTTAGGAATAAAATAGCAATTTTTTAATTTTTTTTTCCTTCAACATTTGTCAAAAGCTATTTTCTTTAAATTTGTCATATAGCTTCCTATGGTTGTTACTTGTCAATAGAAATTATTTTAAAGTTTCATAATATCTATATATTAATAAACAAAAGTACTTTACAAATGAGGTCAATTCTATAATTTTAAAAAAGGTAGGAACATAAAGTCACACTTAATCATTATCTTTAATGATTCCTCCTTATCCAAGAATCTACTATCCCTCCATAATCATAACTTTTCATTTAATATAATTTTTCTTCTATTAATTAACTAAATCTTAAAACAAATTGAGTACCCAATTATTTTCCAATAATAATAAGGGTTAACATTTATTTAAAATCAAATGCATTTTTTTTACATTAATAATGTGGGGTTTCTAAATACTTTCTTATTCTGCAATATTGGAGAAAATTTCATGTACTTTAGAGTCAAATTTACTCTTAAATTTAGTAATATACGCAAACAACTAAGAAGTCTTAAAAAAAAAATATATTATTATATTTATAATATTGATATTGTATGATTGTTACTTTTTTTTTTTAAATGTGAGTGTCCGTCCCATGTTTTTAAAAGTTTTCTAATACAAGCGATTAACTGCTGAATTTTACTGTAGAAGCATAACCTTAAGGGGATATAAATCCAAAKGATTTGAACCTTAGACTTGAGAGGGAGTATATCTCCAAATTTAAGGCCTTCACTATTATATGATTGTTACTTACCAATCTTTATTAATATTATTAATTTTTAAAATTCACTCCTCGAATCAATTTATATAAAAAAGCTTATATCTTTAAAAAATTATCACGTACCTATCCTAAAGATTTATGGTTTTATAAAATTTTGAGATGATTTTATAATTTTTATGATAAATTAAAATATATTAACTTCATTAAATACTTTTATGATTTTTTAATATCAAATAAAAAAGAGATTCAAAAGCTCATAATTCTTTCTTTACTTTCCAAATTTATCAAAGATACAATTAAGAGTATCATTAAACCATTTGTTCACAAATGGACGAAAATGAGTTGGCAAAATTTGTTATAAGGAATATCAAATCATTTATTTGATTATGATTATAAGTAATATTTTGATTAAAAAATTATTAAATATAATATATAATGATTTTTTAATTAATAAAAGCAAGAGGAAATTCAATGAAAAAAACTCATTTTCAAATCTCGTTGGCAGGTAAGTAAAAGTTAAATTTCTAACGGAAAATACAAAAAAGGTCCTTATCAGGGGGAACATGAGGAGACAAAATTCTCTTTTTATATAAATAATAAATAAAGAAAAACTTTATTATTTTATTTTGTTAAATAATAATAAATAAATAAAATAATTTAATGGTGAAATAATTGAGTAGAGAGTGACATAGAGGTGGAGATGGATATGATTGACATGTTTCGCATTTCACACATTTCATTCTTCACCACAGCACAAAAACTTTCCCTTCTCTTCTCTTCTCGTCTCTTCTCGTCTCTTCACATTTCTCTCCTCTCTCAACCAAAACCCAGTTAGTTGTTCTTCCTTCCAAATTTCTCATCATGAGCAATGAATAGTAGGCCCCCCATTTCCTCTTCTAATTTGTTTTATTTTTATTTTTGTTTAAAATTTCTTATTTTCCCTTTTTGCTTTTGAAGCGATTACCTCTTCAAGCTCCTCTTAATCGGTGACTCTTCCGTCGGAAAGTCGTGTTTGCTTCTCCGCTTTGCCGTTAGTTGATTTTTGCTTTTGACTTAGTTGTCAAATTTGTTATAATGTCTTGTTTTGTTTGTTTGTTTGTTGTTGTTGTTGAAATTTCAGTTTTTGAGAGGGTAATGAAGAAGATGAGTGGTGATGATACTGGGTTTTTAAAAAGTTTTTATTTTGATTAATAATTTAGGGTTTTGTTTACTTATTGATATTTCAGGATGATTCTTATGTCGACAGCTACATCAGTACCATTGGAGTTGATTTTGTGAGTCTTTTTCTCTCCATAACTATGTATGTATGTATATGAATGTAAGTGTGCATGAATGCATATGTTGTCATTGTACAAAAATATGTGGATAGAAATGTTCAATAGACTTAGATATTCATTTATTTATTTATTTTGTTCGGCAGAAAATTAGAACTGTGGAGCTGGATGGCAAGACAATCAAGCTGCAGATTGTGAGTAAAAGTTGCTTTAATCTTGGATATAGTGAAAACTATTGTTCAGAGTTTGTAGTTAGTTTCTTTGGTAAAGAAATGGGGGCGTATTCGGTTGTGCGTTCTTTTTATCAAATTTTAATGTTCTATGCAGTCTGTGCAATGAAGCTGGTATTTGCCTGAAACTTGGTGGTGGGGGGTAGTATAAATGGGGTTTGATCTTTTGTTTGAAATTATAGCTTGCAATGGCTTGTGTATCTTAAGAGTGGTGTAGCATTTAATTATGGCATGCAGATATTCATGGCTGGCGTGTAGTCAAGTATGGCTGCTTGCATATCATGGCTAGCTTTTGAATTTCCTTTCTGAGAAATTATTTTGGAAAATGAGAGCTTAGTAATGTTGTGGCTTGGCTTGCAATTTCCCTTAGTTACAACATATATAGGAAAATGAGATCTTGGTAACTCTCATTCCCGTCACACATTGTGGTTTGGCTTGCTCTTTTGTGAGAATGAAAGATGCTTTGTGAAAAAAATCTATTGTACTATCATTACAGCTGAAACAGATAAGTAACTTGATGTCGATGTTCATGATTATTTAATTACAAGAAATTTCATGGCTTTTACATGTTCTTAGCTATTCTTCATTGTTTAGCCTGAATTAAGTTTTATTTCATATCTACCCTGCCTCCAGTCTGAGACTTGATTGTTTAAATCTGTTCAGTGGGATACTGCTGGACAGGAGCGGTTCCGGACTATAACAAGCAGTTACTACCGAGGAGCCCATGGGATTATAGTGAGCAACTTATGCCTATGGTTTTGTTAAATAGGAATGCGATCGGTTTTGGTAGTTCTTACTATGCTTGCTTGCGTGTTACAGGTTCCATAGACACATATTTATTTATAGATTTTACTGATCTATTTGCCTTCAACCATATATTGATTTTATTAGCAAAGTACTATAAACTTGGACTTATTTGTGAAAAAATATATTAATATTAGGTTGTGTCAAAGCTAATGTTTTGTTCCCTTTTGGAAAAGAGGATAACGTTATATTTTCTTTTCTTATTTTTTCAGCAAGTGTTTTGAGAGCTCTTAAATTTATTTGGATTTCAACAGATTGTCTATGATGTCACTGAGATGGAGAGCTTCAATAATGTCAAGCAGTGGTTGAATGAGATTGATAGATATGCAAATGACAGTGTGTGCAAGCTTTTAGTTGGGAATAAATGTGATCTAGCTGACAGCAAGGTTGTAGACACACAAACAGCAAAGGTATAGCTTTATCACTTCTATCTCGTGTGCTTACCTCGGATATCAGTTCTTAAAATTTTCTCAAATTGCATTCGTTTGATGAGTTCCTACCTCTTTAAACATCAGCTTATAGCCTTTGTTAGGGTTGGGTTTATATAGTTCAAGCTACTTCAATAAAATGCTATTCAGGACTTGTACGGTTTTTTTTTTTTAGTGACTGACAGTTTTGTCGTTGGTTTTAGCATCTAATATTCTGATGGATGTTATGAACCTTGAGAGGAGTTCTTAAATAAAATAACAAATAAAAGTATGTTCAAAGGGCAAAATTAAATTGATGTGTCTAACTTAATTCTATTGGTGTCCATCCAAATGAAATGCAGGCATTTGCAGATGAGCTTGGGATTCCTTTCCTTGAGACAAGTGCTAAAGATGCAATCAATGTTGAACAGGCTTTCTTGACCATGGCTGGCGAGATCAAGAAGAAGTAAGCTTGCTTTCTCACCCTATCCTTTTTCTATTTCAGATGCTGTGGGCCTTTCTTAATTTCAAGTATCATTTACTGGTTAAATGTCATCATACTGATAGTTTTTCGGTCGCAAAATTTTGACCTAATCTTCTTGGTTCATATCAATCAATATGGAAGGAAGGTCAATGGTGTAAAGCTAATGTATGTTAGATGTTATATATATGCTATGTATATTTTAGTCATAACTGGGCATTCATATTTATTCTTTGGCAGAATGGGTAACCAGCCGACTGCCGGCAAGTCTACAGGAAATGTGCAGATGAAGGGACAACCAATCCAGCAAAAGTCCAACTGCTGTGGTTAGCTATTCGTGTTTGTAATTCTAGTTTCTGTTAGAAGATTGTAAGACGGTTTTAACTCAAATCTTTCAAAACTGTCAAATATTCCGTGCTTTAGTTGTCTTCTCTTTTATACAAATTGTAGTTCTCATGACTCCTAACTCATCCGAATGTTTGTCGTCAAAGGGAATGGTCGAGATCCATAGAAAAAGTTGTTCAAGCAAACTATTTGGCATGTCAAACTCGTGCTGAAGAGTGGTCGTTTTAGGCTAACATGGATTAGTTGAGCCCCATCAAAAGCAAATTGTCTCTTCATAATTAAGAATACGATGTTTTCACAAGAAATAGTTGGTAGGTGCTGAACTGGAGTTCAGAAGCTTCCAATACTGTGCTAATATGAAGCGACTTGGGAGCTATAATAAGTTCTAGGAGATCCAATTTTCATCATTCTTCGACATGTTAAGGCATTAGCAGATAAATCATAAATATTTTTTTTTTAAAAGAACAGAAAGAATATTTTCGAAGTGGGGACCGTGCATTAAGAATGGAAACATCAAGGGTATAAAAATCTCATCGTAAGCTTCATAGGTTGCAATTTCGGAGGCCTAGCAAATACAGAAGGCGATTACCTCTTGACGAAAGTCATTACAAAAGCAGACCAGAAAGTAAACGGCAAACCCTTGAAATTGTATACTATAAAATAATATACACTAAGTGTACCACATGCATAACCAAAATCGTTAAATATCCCGACAACGAATGACAAGAAAGTGTTCAAACATCAAATAACAAATAAGCTGAAGCGATAAACCCCTTGGAGAATGAAAATGAACATCGAAAGGGGAACACAACAAAAAAGTACGGAAATTGAAGTAAAATAATGGCCACCTTCAAGATGAAGAGCAACAAGGTTTCTTTGTGTTGGCCTCAGATGCTCCTCCTACTACAATAGTCTGCCCTTCTTTGATGCTAGCAGGTGTCGGCTCACCTGAAGAGAGTGATTTCTTACTAATTATCCTGTATATTTCGGAGAGAATCGTCTGGAATGCCTTCTCGACGTTTGTTGCTTCGAGTGCAGAGGTTTCAATGAAAGAAAGGCCTTCTTTCTCTGCATAACCTTGGGCATCCTCTGTTGCAACAGCTCGAAGATGCTTCAGATCAGTCTTGTTGCCAATCATCATGATCACAATATTGGAGTCCGCATGGTCTCTCAACTCCTTCAGCCACCGGCTAACATTTTCAAATGTTGTTGGTTTTGTTACATCATAAACTAGAAGAGCTCCTAGGGCACCTCTGTAGTAGGCACTAGTAATTGCTCTGTATCGCTCCTGACCAGCTGTATCCCATATCTGGGCCTTTATGGTCCTTCCTTCAACCTGAAGACAAGACAAATTCCTCTTTAAGTATAAATCAAAAAGCTGCTTTAAGACAATGATTTTCTAAGTTGTTTAAATTAATTTATTGTGTTTTCACCAGCCCATGAACAAGTCAACATTCCAATTTAGCTAAATATTATAGATGTACCTTGAAAAGGTCAATTTATCAACTTGGCCATGACTGGTATGTAACTCTAGGGCATAACTCAAGTGGGTTGAGACATGTGAGAGGTCAGCTCAAACGCAACACACGGACTGAACACTCAACTACAACTCAGAAGCCAACCATTAATTCCGGATTGGCCACTCATCCTAATTTAATCCAAGCTTAGTTTTTAGCTTAACTCTCTCTGATTGGATTTAGTTAACTAAGTTGTCATGGAATTTATTAAAAAATAAGCAAGACAAAAGCTTAAAATTTGTGAACCCCAACTGAAATGTTTCACCCAAGGCTGTAAGGCAAGGTTCGCCTGATGGAGTAAAGAGGATACCATTCACAATAAATGTAATCTTTTTTGTTTACACACTCAAATCTCATATTACATGTTAAGGATATGTTATGTATAAATTTCAAGTTTCAAAACATGCAAGGCCAACTGAACCAATTCGATCCAGGATCTGAAATCTCAACTCTATCTTGCCTAAAAATCACATTACAGTTGGGCTAGTATCAACTTTGCTTCACTAACTTAAACATGGAGATACAGTCCAACTCACATAAACAACATTATGTCTCGGAGAAAACAACAAGAGAAAAAGATGCAGCTATATTGCAATTGTACTCTGATGGGAACATATTCTCCCATACTTTGCTAATGAATATCATGCCTCAATGAGCCTCTACGGATATTCAAGAAAACACCAAATTTTGATCAACTTTGTCGTACTAGTGCCTACCCTAGAAGAGAAAAAGAAAGGAGGAAAATAAGGAGAATATCATATCTCAGTCCTAGCAAACCCCATTTAGGCGCATCATGGTAATACCATCGCAGGCTTCCCACTAGAACAATATCATTTCCAACTTGAGAGGAAAGTAGCATAACAAACTATATGGAACCATATACTACGATTAACAATCAAAATTTGTCAACGTCGTCGCTATAGCCATTATTCTCATTAACCAAGAGCAAGGGAAATATTTGATTTTCTACTTGGTTGTTAAAATAAATTGACGAAAAAAACTCATTTTCAATAGAAACATAAGTATCTACAAAAATAAAGACAAATTTCATTTCCACAACAGTACTACAATTCTTTCAAACATTATCCCAAGTAATATAAATCTTCCATCCATCACAAGGTTGTGTTACTTGTAAATCATTACATTTAATTTGTAAAATTCCATCATAATTCCATACTAACTAATAAGGAGGACGTGACATATGACAAGGCAATTTTCTTTGTACATCCACAAATCCCTCAACCTTTCCCTTGTTCAGCGATTATCTGACAGTGACAATCATCAACCTATAACTGGGAATATCCAATGGTCCACAAAAATCAATAATCTATACCAAAATATACAGCATAATTCCCGCAATGTTAAATTACTTTTGAGGACACACATTATTAACATGCAATAAATTCACCTAATAACACTATTAAAAAAAAAAAACAGACACACACACACACACACACGAACACACCACAGCAAGTAACCAGTGCAATAATTGATCCAATCACACTCAAAATCAAGTAAAAAAAATCAACAAAAGCAGATCAAATCCATATCCACCATTAACAAACAGATCAAAACTGTTATCACTTTCAAATCAATAAACCAATCCAGATCAACACAAACAAAAAAAAATTCAACACATAACAGGACAAGATTTTTAATTTCTTTTTAAAATTAAATTACTTTAACCAGATCGTAATAGAAAAAATAATAAAAAAATGAAGTGAAGTGAGACCAAAAATCATTACTTGAAGAGTACGGGTGGCGAACTCGACGCCAATTGTGGATTTAGACTCCAAGCAGAACTCGTTGCGGGTAAATCGGGAGAGTAGGTTCGATTTGCCCACTCCAGAGTCGCCGATTAGTACAACCTTGAACAAGTAATCGTATTCCTCGTCCGGTCTCCTCGCCATATAAAGAAAGAATAAAAAACGAAGCGAAAACAACGTGTCGTCCGGATGAATCGGTCGCTGAACGAACTGAAGAAATGAAGACGACAATCAGAGAATTCGAAGATTTGGTTTCTTAATATGAAAGGAGTTTCGATTTGAAACACAGAAAGTGGGGATTAAATGACGTAAATGCCCCTGAACATTTTCGGGGGATTCACTCTAATCCGGGGGTAGAATTGGGAAGGAAATGAAATCTTCCTTTGGTTCAAATTTGTTTAATTTAGAATGTAATTAATCGAATAGTTTAAGGTATTTCCATTATTAATTAAGAGGAATAACGGGATAACTTCGTTAATGATCCAATAACGTTATCAAATAAAATTATATTTAAAAATTATAATGTTAATATAAGTCATAATATAAGGTAATTTGTGCTAATTAAAATTATATCATGGAATATATTCAAGAGCATCTCATTTTTTACACTAGTTTCAATATGATTTTCAAATGATTATATCTAATTATTTAGATGAAAAAGATTGAATCTTTTTATATCATTTTCAAAGTGTTTTAATTATATAAGCTAGACGTAAACTCAGCCCTTTAGAGTGTTTCCATCCAATAACAAAATATTGTATTAAAAAAATTATATTAAAATTTTGATATCATCAAATCAACGTAGATATTACGACGTAATATATTACCAAAATTTTTGTATTCTCTCGTTGAGGATTTTTCCTCTAACATTCATGTTAGATGTTACCAATTTAATGTTAGAATTTTTATAAGATGGGTTGGGTTGAATGTTCCTAATTCCTTCCCAATACAACTAGCGAGGCATGCTTGTCTGTACATAGGCCAACCGGCATGCATGTGGACGTGCTTTGAGCCACTCATTGTTCTTTTTTCTCCTTAAATTTTGGGGAACATGTTACCACAGCATTTGGGATACATAATGAAAGACGAAAAGCAGACAACACATTCAAGAGCCAGTGGGTCGACACCTATGCATCCCAAATTCAAGATGAGCTACTAAAGGAAGTAAGAGAGGGAAATACTTAAGTCAATTCATTACCTCTTCTAGTTCATTCTTGATTTAAAATATTAAACTTTTATTTTTCTATATATTGAACAATTAATATTACGAATACAAACTATAAAACATTCTTTTGATTCAGTTGATATGTTTCCTCTACCTTTTTACAATATCACTCAATATTACGGTATTGATTTTTTAACAAGTATAAATAAAAACTAATTAATAAATTGAATTAATTAATTCTCTCACGTTTGACCAAGATCTGTTCTACCCTCTTGTGGGTGTACGTAAACATGCCGTCTAAACTTGGGCTATCAGAAAATTTGGGCCAGGCCTATAAGAGGGGCCAAATATGGCCGAAACCTCAAAAGCCCACAGGCCCAGAACAAGAGAAGGAAGGTTAAGGAAAAGTCAGAAGTGGGAGCAAAGCAAGAAAAGGAGCAGGAAAGGTTGAAGAGGGAAGCTCGAAGTTTGGACTGAATGGGCAGGATTTCTAAAAGACGGCAAGTTGGAATAGCGACTGTCTACCCATCCCTATTATCGGAAACTCTAAACTTCCTTTCCCTTATATTTTCTACCGTTCTCTAATATCTATAGATTTCCCTTTGTTCTCTATTTTATGATCGATGGACTGAAAAAACTGACTTAAACATCGAAGTATCCATGTCGAAGCTCGGACGATAAGAGCCTCATTGGAATGGCCCAAAGAGATCACTATAAAAATCTGCATCTACATCTCTATACTACAACTGAAGGAGTTTGTAATAATTGGCATAAAAATCACATAATTCTATCATGTGGTCATCAGGTTTTATTGTAATAACAAGATATTAAGCATATATAGTTACTGCAAAACTATCAAAATAGGTTACAATTAGATTAATATTGTTGCCGACTTTTGATAATGCTTTCTCTAATAGAGACTTAAATTTAATCATATTATATGGCAATAAGTGATCAACTTGGATGGGATGGAATGGATAAGAGAGAGTTGCTCTGATTCATAATAAGAGCAAATCTTTTGTGTGTTGGGAGTACATAGAAGTACAGCACATCAGTATACGAGTATGTACTCTTATCAATGGGATGACATACTTACATCCGTCGCATCAAAGATTTTTTCTCGATGAAATACTTCTAGGGTACTATCTACTACCACATAAATAAATTGAGTCAGAGGATTGTTAGGATTTATCCATTAGAGTCTGGGGTCTAACAGATTGGTCTAAGCCATTTTAAACTTCACCTTTATGATAGTATGTAAAAGTTTCCATAAAAGGTTATGTCGCAAATTTATAATGTAAATTATTGTTGTTAGAATAATACTACACGTATAAATTCTCGTAAACTAATGTACTATTGTATGATTAAATGAGTGAATTTAAAATTTTTACCATATGAGCAATCGAACAACAATGCTATGTCAATTTGTAAATTAAAGTTTGTAGGGAGCGTTTGTAAGTGTAATACCACTTATATTATTTTGATATGTTAGATATCATTGTATTTTAAATTTTGAATACTTGGGATTTTCTTGTAATAACGAAGAGAATTGGAAGGAAAAAGTATTTCCCTTTTTTTCAATAAGTAGAAAGATTTACAATTTATAACTAATTAAAAAGTTTATAAAAGACATTACCAAAGTCAATTAAAAGGGAATAACTTTGATGTTTATCGAGTAAGTTATTGAATTATTATTACTATTTATTTTAAGTAAAGCTCTAGATAAGAGAACTTAGGTACATGGAAATTTATTTCTAATTGAAAGATTCAAGCACGCACAAGAATACAGCCGCCCAAAGAAGGCTGAAACAAATTTAAATGAATCAAAATTGAGATGGAAGATCTCATAAAACATAACTATTGATAGCCAAATTAAGGAGATGATTTCCCAGTAAGTTAAAACATCCTTGCAAAAGCCCAATATTAGCTAATGAATCTTGTGATTGATTTCCTTCTCAAAAGATCATGGTGGATTAGAACTCATTGTGATTTGGTCAAACCGTAAGGGAGAATACTATATAATATAATGTAATCAATATTCGTACAAATTGGATTTAAAGGTAGATTTGTGATATTTGGGTTTTTATTTTAATGGTAAAGATTATACTATTGTTAATCATTTTTATTAAAAAAAAAGTTATTAGAAAGATGTTGGTGGTCGATTATATTTAAAGAATGTGATATATGCCACTTAAAATTATTTTAACACTTTTTGTTTGAAACAAGACATAATGTTATTAATTTTTTGTTACGAAAAAATTTGCAAGTGTGCGATTTCTTTTGCTGATCTATTAATCCACGAAAAAGAAGAAGAAGAGAAGAGGAAGATGAAGATTGTGCTTGGGAAGGTTTTGAAGGTGTATTTTACTATTAAAGATGTTGAAAATCCAGGTTGATGTTGACAAAATAAACTTCGATTAATCAAATCTTTTCTAAAAAATACTAAGTATAACCCAAAACAACCCAAACAACTAACTTGATTAAAATTGGTAATATATAAGTAATAAATTATATTACACAAAGAGAAATACTATTTAACATGTTTTGATATCAATTATCTTTGTGGTTCGATATCAATTGCTTATATCCACAGATGAAGAGATTAAATGTATTAGATCATAAATAAATGTACTAAATCATAAATATAAAAGAGTATAAAAAATCATACACTAAACTTGGTATTCTACTTGATACCTCATATTAATAGAGTCTGAAACTATTTTCCGTTTTACTTGTTCAATCCTTGTGCTTTTACATCTCTTTCTTTTGTTTTCTTACAGTCACGGGAGTGTTAATCTTTTATGTCTAGTCTCTCACTCATATCCATATCTGATTCTCAACTTCTATATTTATAAGTTAATATAGAGATTATCTAACTCTAATAAAAGTAGGA
>JANKKC010044925.1:0-22989 GCA_026225755.1 Bursera bipinnata
AGTGTAAAAAATGTTATTTAAGCTCATAATAAATGTACACTTTTAAGTGCTAATCAGGATTCATGCAATGGCGCTAACTTTCTGACTTTGGCACACTAAGCTTCACCGTTTTCGTGCCTTAGTTCCACGCCACGGCATCAAACCATGCCTCTGATTTCACGCCGCTCTCTGCTTGGCGAGAAATCATTTCACATTTATCCAACTCTTCATACAAACGTTGCCGTACACATATATACAAACCTCAATCTTGCACCTATATATATATATATATATACTTACTTTTAATTACCTTTCAGTCCCAATCCCAATTTCGGGAAAGTTTTTACATACACTTCCATTCACATATATTTGCATATTACAACACATTCCAAAAATAAATACATGTGCGAAAAAAATTTTCTGGGTATGGTTTTGAAATATTTCACTGTTTCAAATTTTTGGAATGTTACAATCTACCCTCTTTAAAAGCAATTCGTCCTCGAATTTCACAACACATCTCGTCCTCTCGCATTCACACTCTGGATGGAGACACTTTCACCTGAGGCATCTCAATGAATATCTAATTCACTCTAGTTAAACACAGACCTTGGGTTTAATTTGTATCCCCTCAACACCAGTATATGTAACACACCCCAAGTCCTTGGTAGTCACAAATGTAAGGTCATTACTCCAACCACTACTTCAATCCACCTCAAGGTCCCAAATGACCTATACCAACATATCAATGACTTTCCTATCAACCCAAAGTCTCACTTGCTTAGTAGTTTCCAAAATTATCCCTAAACAGTATCTTTATTCCGCAAGGAACGTCACAACTCAATCATGGACATGGTAGTTTGCTCACGTGTCTTCAACTGACAGAAAATTCAAATCATAATTCTCTCCCATTTTACCAGCACACCACTTATCCTACTCAAGGGAGTACCCGTGCATACCACACAACTCGATCCATGTCGTGGTATCATCAACACAAGAGTCAAAGTTAACTAACCTTCAAATCTTGTTCATAAACTTTGTCCCACTTAGATCTTGCTCCCTTTCGGATCAATTCCATTATCTAAGTAGTTATTAGGAAGAAGGCTTTCACAAGACACCAATAATATCCACTATACCTAAGAAACTGTGTACTCCAAACACATTTCTTGATCGCTCAAAACCGATATTGTCTCTATCTCAGACAGAATCATTGGAATTCTCCTTTTGATAACACATGTCTCAAGAATTGCATCTCCATCAACCTCAACTTACATCTACTCAATCTGATATACCAACACTGTTCCTAAATATAAATCCATAAAAATTCTTGAATTCTCTCGAGAGTCTGTGTCGTTACTCCTTTGCAACAATCTAGAGTGATCCAACCATCCCACAAGTTTCCAATCTAATCTTGACTTGTAACTTTCTAAATCCTGATACACATGCACACAACCAACACGTGCCTTTGACTTCTAAACATGTGCTATCTTTCCAATCTAGTGTTTTCCTTAAATTCTGTATCAAACAGGGCAAAATAAGGCCTAACACTAGAACTGCAAATCACAAGTGCTTCCCTTAAATCCTGTATCAAATAGAGCAAAAGGATGTCTAACACTATATTCTCATCCACATGTGTTTCCCTCAAATCCTGTATCAGACAGGACGAAATGAGGTCTAACACCATAACCACATCTATATGTGTTTTCCTCAAATCCTATATCAGACAGGTCAAAATGAGGTCTAACACTATAACCACCTCCATATGTGTTTCCCTCAAATCTTGTATCAAACAGGTCAAAATGATGTCTAACACTATGTTTATGACCGTACGTGTTTCCCTCAAATCCTGTATCAAACAGGGCAAAATGAGGTATAACATGGTATCACGTCCATGTGTGTTTCCCTCAAATCTTGTATCAAACAGGGTAAAATGAGGTATAACATGACGTCCAACTACGCATGTGTTTCCCTCAAATCCTGTATCAAATAGGATGAAATGAGGTTTAACACAATATTTGCATCCACTCTCGGTTCCCACATCTCACTTGGGCCAACCCTAACACCATCCATAAATCCCCTCACGTCAACACTTAAGTGACCAATCTCGCTCACAATTTGTGATTCAACTCTTAAGGTTGAACAGTCTCTATCCTTATCGGCCGTATCCTCGGCCCCATATATCTGCCACATCACTCATGGCCTAAAAGAACCCTTACTATGTAGAGGGTCACAACCGAAAATCACATTTCTATGTCGACTCATTCTCATACACTCCTAAGACAATATCTCATAAGCCTGACATCTCTGGCACACATATACACCACGCATATGTGCTCACATAACCAACAAAACAATACTTCTAATACACAAGATCTACATACTCTCTCTGTTTCTACACTGCTATCTTTTAGTGACATTACACTCATCCCATATTCTAACATTTCAGATTTCAACCCCAATGCTTATACAAACTAAATAGATATAAATGAATACGTAGCACTAGAATCAAACAATACAAATGCCAAAGTATTGAAAACCATAAATGTACCTCCCACTACATCGTGGTCTACAGGTCTTGATGATTGACCCACCGTAAAGACTCGCCCTTGGGTCATTTGTGCCTGTTGTACTCCCCTCTAATATGATATCTGAGGCCTATATGACTGGGTAGGGCCAGCTTAGGACCCTTGAGAAGACTGCTGAGGTTGAACGGGAGGTCGTTGTATCTGAGGCTGCCTAACTTGTGGCCCTAATTCTTGCTTGGAGGCAGCTTGAGTTTGACTTGTTGCCCCCTAAACGTTTATCATTCTGGTGGGGCAATATCTTTGTATATGACCATATTATCCACACCTATAACATTGTGAACAATTACGACTCACGTGGCCCTTCCTTCCACATTGATAACACTGTTTATTATTCTGTAATGACCGTGAACCAGAGGAAGTAGATGAACTTCCTGATGGAGTCTTTTGCCTCTTGCTTGATTGTTCATCCGATCTCGGCCCTTTAGGAGATATTTCTAATCCTCCCATTCTCTTGGACTGTCCAATCTCTTGTTCAGCTACCATAGCTGTTTCCATCACATCTGCATAACTAACTAACCTCAAGATTGCCATTGAGAATTGAATATCCTCTCTTAATCCCCTCTGAAATCTCCTAGCCTTTACAACATCCTCACCCACTAATCCGAGTGTAAATCAGGATAATGCAGTAAACCGTGCCTCATATTATTGGACAGTTAAGTTTCCTTGCCTCAATGTCAAGAATTCTTCCTCCTTTTGATACCTTATGACCATGGAAAAATACTTGTCTAGAAATGCGACAGAGAAATCACTTCAGATAAGGTTTTCCCCCTCTCTAATCCTTTCTACGGATGTCTACCATTGTAGTGCATACCCTATCAACAAATGGGTAGCTACTCTTACTCTCAAATCTGGCTTAACCTCTAAAATATCAAACAACCTCTCAACTCTCATAAACCAATCCTCCGCTCTTACCAGATCAGGCTCCCCATTAAAGGATGGAGGATTGTGCCGTTGGACTTCTCTCAAGACATTTCTCATTCAGTTCTCAATACCTTCCCTATATACTGGTGGGACCGGTTGTTGAGTAGCACGAAGAGTGTCCCTAACTGTATTTGCTACTGTCTCTGCTAAAGTTTTCGCCACGTCCCTCATGGCTCTCTAAAAGTCATCTCCCCACCTCTCAAAGGGTTAGTACAGGTGGCCCTTCTTCCACGTCGACTCATTCTTGCAAACTTTCAAAACAAAATGTGATTCGGTCTATAGTCCAATCATGTGTATCAACATAAACACATGTAATTGTCCAATCCTTGCATTTCCTACTGGACATAATATAGACTCAACCCCTTTCCTAACCACCCTATCCACCTTAGGGCATGTCATAGGCCTATACCTCAGTGGCACACCAGGCCCAACTGAGTTGGCCAGGTCCCACCCTCAACAGGGCGTGACCCTTTCAACGTATTGTCCTCAATAACCCGAAGGCTTCAAGACTTTGCCCTCTACTGAGGCGTGTCCCCCACTCGAACCTGAGACTCCTTAAAGGTAATCTCAGTTCAACATGAGTACCACTTGAACCAATTTTGGTAGACATCAAGTCTTCTTCTTAAAACTCTCTCTCCCTCTCTCTCCCCCCCTCTCTTTCTCTCTCTCTCTCTCTCTCTCTCTCTCTCTCTCTCTCTCTCTCTCTCTCTTTCTCTTCTTCAAAGTCTTCATCTCGCAACCAAAAGCAAGAGACAACAAGTGAACCTGATGGCAAGAGACAAGAAGCTAAGCGACAAACACACGGTCAGGATGGTAAGCCCCTCTGTCACAGGAAATGAGATTGAACATAGTTGTTATTTATTGATAATTATTGTGTTGTTTGATCGATTTGTTTGGATTTATGACATGAAATAGTTTGAAATAAATAACACCCATATTTTAATTCAATAAAGGTAAAATTGTAAAAAAAAAAAAACTTCATTTTTTTGTTCTCAATTAGGAAAAATTGTACCTTTTATAATGACTAAACCCCTACCTTAAATTGTAGCATGACTCTTTACAACTAAATCTCAATATAGTTTATACCATTCATTTTTAAGTAGAAGAAAAAAAAATCATTAGCATCATTACCAAAATAATCTCTTCCTTCTTCATAAGCCAATACCACTTAGTTTAAAATAACCTCATTTTTTACTTTTCAACTTAAATATGTTGAATTTCATGCCTTTGATCAACATCTAGGATGTATAAGAGTAAGTTTGGTGGAAATAAAACTCACAAAAACTCCAAGTTTGAAATGGGTATTTCTTTGCTCCAAGCTTGATCAAATCAACTCAAACCTATATAGAAACAAGAAATCAAGCACTTCTAATGGTTAGGATCACCTCTTCACCTTTGTATTGATTGAAAAAGTGCTAGCTTTCTATTAGATTTTGCAACAAAATCTTAGAGAGAGAGGAGAGAAAAATTTTGGAAATTAGAGAGAAAGGAGAAGATGAAGAAAAGCTTAGCTTCTCAAATAAGCCATTACACATGGCTTTTATATATAAAGGCTATGGCAAATTTTTAAAAAGCTATTAATGTTTAGCATGTCTTTCAAAAGGGCCATCAAAGTTTACATGTCTCTCCAATAAGGCCTTCACCAAATATTAGTGGGCTTTGAGCTTGGGCTTAATTAATTATAAATCTAATTTATTTCAATTATGTTCAAAACATATACTTGGCCCAAATTCATTTAATTTTCAAAATTAAATTATTTGGCCTATTAAGCCCAATTAGACATCCAAGTCTAATGTATATTTTTAATAAGTTATTTAACATATCCAATATGTTAAAATTGCCCATAATCAATTTGTAGAAAAATCTAATATTTTCTACAAAAATAATTAGCATGACTAAATCCAAATTAGTCTCATCTCTCTCAAAATTTACAAATTAGTCTTAAATTAATTTTATTCTCATCTCTCTTATCAATTCTTCATCAGTGAGTATTCGGTGATCGATCCATTAGGTTTTCGGATATGTTGGAAATAAATCAGGTTTACTACACCATCTGTATACACGCGTGAAGCATATTGCATTTTATCGATTCACAAGATATGATTGGCTTCTAGCAAAGTATCATGTCTATCCAATTCTCTGAAAATATTCGTAAGATGTATTAATCTTTATCATGCGTAGTTCTATGTAATTAAATCCTATGTCGGATATCACACACGAGACCTAGGGTTGGTTACGTGTCTACCCTAATAAAGATGTACATTTTGGATCCCGAAGTTGACAATTCTCTTAACAGGGGAGATTAAGACCTAGTCATATCATCTTAATTATTGTAACCTTTAGAGAAATTATCGTCGTATCCTATGTGATATCATCTCCTTTTATCCAGAGTGACTTGTCCCATCTTGACATTATACCCACTCCTAAATGGTTCTTGGCACACCTTATCACAATTGTATGTGAAACCCGCTAGGATTCCAGACGCCAAATGTCAAAGCATACCGATTGCCATATGAGATGGTAATGTATATCTCAAGTCAGAGGATTACTTACCCCTACCCTAAATAGACCTTTCAGAGACTCTTTAGTTAAACTACCACTGAGATTTCATATGGGTCGAGTCTAGTGAATTTATTCCCATTCTAAATGGCTAACAGTGTTCCCCTGTCACACTTGTTTAAATATTCAATATTCAAATATGTGAGAAATATACGGTTACACTTTCATAATCCATACAAGTGCAATACTAGTCTATTCCGCACTACTGATGTCATGTCTCGATAATTCTTTGACCGGAGACAATTTAATGATTAAATCTTATGTAGATTAATATTGTCTCACATTTATATTAATTCAATATTAATCATAATGACTTTTATTATACATATAAATAATAGTAATTAAATTACTAATAACGATAAAAGAGCAATTCCTTTTTATTATATAAATCAATGAATGTTCAAATACAATATTTGTATACAGGTGATACTTTAGGACATAATATTTCAAAAATCTTCCACATGGCCTAGAGCCAATCACCAATGTATATAATACCTAATTTATGTAAATGATGTTTAAATTTCTGTTGAGAAATGGTCTTGGTAAACGGATTAATAATGTTATCATTCGATAACACTTTTTCAATTATGACATCACTATGATGTATGATTTCTAGAATGAGATGATATCTCCGGATCACATGTTTGGATTGTTGATGAGACCTTGGTTCCTTAGCCTATGTGATAGCCCATTATTGTCACAATACAAATGGATGGGCTCAGTATCTAAAGGAACTACACCTAATCTAATTAGGAATTTTCGGATCTAAACCGCCTCTTTAGTAGCCTCAGCAGCAACTACATATTTTGCTTCCATTGTTGAATCAGCTACAATATCTTGCTTGGAAGACTTCCAGCTCACTATACCATTATTCAAACAAAATACGTAATCAAACTGAGACCAGTGGTCATCCCTATTAGATTGGAAACTTGCATCCGTGAAACCATTCACCTCAAATTGTCCATCTCTATATATCAAGAATGCATTCTTAGTTCGTCTAAGATACTTATGTTCTTAACAGCAATCTAGTGTTTTTCACCTAGATCAGCTTAATAACGATTGCACATGCTCAAAGCATATGAGACATCAAGTTGCATATATATAATGACATACATATCAAACCGACCGTAGAAGCATACGATATTCGAGCTATCCATTCTCTCTCATCTTTGGATTTGGGAGACATATTCTTAGATAGAAAGATGCCATGTGACATTAGAACGAGTCCCTTTTTTAACTCTTCCATGTTGAATCTTTTCAACACTTTGTCAATGTACGTACTTTAAGAAAGCCCTAGAAACCTTTTAGATCTATCCCGGTAGATCTTGATTCCTAAAATATAAGTGGCTTCACCCAAATCTTTCATGGAGAATCTCAAAGATAACAAGGCTTTGACATATTGCAACAAAGGACTATCATTCCCTTTAAGCAAAATGTTATCAACATAGAGAACAATACAAGTTAGTGCACTCCTACTAACCTTCTTATATACACAACAATCGTCCTCGTTTTATACAAAATCAAATTCCTTTATGATCTCATCAAAACGTTGATTCCAAGATCGTGATGCTTGCTTCAATCCATAAGTGGATCGATTGAGCTTTCAAACCTTGTTTGCATGCTCTAGGACTACAAACAAATTGTTAGGCTGTTACATATAGCCATCCTGCAATAGGTTCTCATCAAGGAAAGTGGTTTTGACATCCATCTGCCATAATTCATAATCATAATAGGCAACTATGGCAAGCATTATTTAAATGGATTTAATCATGGCAACAAGTAAAAATGTTTCATCATAATGAACACCATGTTTTTTTACGATCCTTTTGCTACAAGTTTAGCTTTGTATGTCTGTATGTTGCCATCCATGTCTATCTTCTTCTTGAAGACCCACCTGCATCCAATAGGTTTTACACCTTCCGGTACTTTAACTAGTGTCCAAACTTGGTCGGCATACATGGAATCCATTTCAGATTTTAGGGCCTCCAACCATTTAGCAGAATCAACATCTAATATCCCCTCCTCATACGTAGTTGGCTCATCATCCTCAATAAGATTAATATCTATATAAGGTGAAATCAGGAAACCATACCTCTTAAGTTTTTTCTAGAGTCAACCTGACCTACGTGGTTCTTGTGTAGTAGGTTGTGGGACAGTCACATGCTCATTTGACTCTTGGGGTTTCGAGAGGGAATTAGTACCTTGAATAGTTTCGCTCCAATTTTTATCGAGCTCAACTTTCTTCCTTCTAGACATTGCATTTATGATTTCCCATTCAAGGAATACTGCATGTAGAGCAATAAAAACTTTGTTCTCCTATGAGAGGTAGAAGTAGTACCTTTTTGTTTCTTTTAAGTGTCCTACAAATAAACACTTTTCTAATTTGGGTTGAGTTTGATACTATCCAAACGTTTCACATACGCTTCACAACCCTAAATCCTCAGGAATTAGAAACTCAGTTTCTTTCCTATCCATATTTCATATGAAGTTTGTCCAACAGATTTTAATAGAACCCTATTCAAAATGAATATTACATCGTTGATGGTATAGCCCTAGAAGGATATAGGTAGCTCATCATAGACCTAATTATACCCAATGAGGTTCAGTTTATCTGTTTGGGTACGCCATTTAATTTTGGTGTTTCGAGAGGAGTCCGCTGAGGAAAGAATATCATTTTCTCTCAAGTACTCCTGCAATTCATTTGATAAGTATTCACCACCAAGGTCTGACCGTAATGTTTTAATACTTTTTCCTATCTGTTTTTCTACTTCATGTTTAAACTCCTTCAATTTATCAAAAGTTTCAAACTTGTGTCTCATAAGATATACATAACCATAACGGGATTTATCACTCATAAAGGTTACAAAATAGTCATATCCACCCTATGCTTAGGTAAACATAGCCCCACAAAAATCACTAAGAACTAGGCCTAACAGATTAATGGCACATTCAGATTTACCCTTAAAAGATGATTTAGGCATTTTGCCTAAGAAACAAGACTCGCAGGCATCATATGAATCCAGATCAAATCCATCCAAGTATCCATTCTTCAAAAGCTTTGATATACGAGTTTTGTTAATGTGTCCTAGATGACAATGCCATAAATAAGTTACATTATTATCACTTATTTTGAGTCGTTTGTTTGTTATAGTATAAGTGGAAGAATTCAAATGCATATTCAAAATATACGAACCATTATTTATTTCTGTTGTACAATATAGTACATCATCTTTATATATAAAGCACCCAATGTTTCGAAATACAAAGACAAACTCGTAACAGGTCAAACAAAATATAGAAATAATATTACTAGTCAAACTAGGTATATGGTAACAGTCTAGTAAATACAAAGTATGCCCCAAGGACACTGATAACACATATGTGTCTGTGGCCAAAACGGCAACTCCGAACCCGTTTTCAACACATAGGTCAATCTTCTCAGAAGACATCTTTTATGTATTTGAAGGCCCTGTATATTAGTACATATGTGAGTATCACAATCAGTATCAAAATTCTAAAATTCATTACTGGAAGTAGACATGTTTATTTCTATAAAAAACATACCTAAGGCTGATGCTTTGACCGCCTTTTTATCCTTCAGATCTGCCTTGTACTTACGATAATCACTTTCTTAGTAACCCTACTTACCACAATATAGGTAGATATCCTGGGATTTATCACCAGTCTTCCTAAAAGACTTCTTAGCCTGAGGTTTCCTAATCCCTCTAGAAGCTTTAAGGTAATTCTTTTTCTTACTCTTTGCCTTCTTAGAGGACTGGACAATGTGAGCCTCACGTTTCCTCCCCTTATTCAATCAAGCTTTACATCACTAAGCATTGCCATTAACTCTCCAAGAGTTTTGTCGTTGTTCAGCATGTTGCAGTTCATAATGAAACTACCTCAGCTGTCAAAGAGAGATTGCAAGATCAAATCTATGCTCATCTCAACTTCCATGACTATGTCTAATGCAGTCAGCTGATTAATGAGAACTATCATGTCCGTGACATATTTTTCTATAGAAGTACCCTTAGTCATGTGACTCCTAAATAATTTCGTCATGATCTCATATCTCTCCACTCGAAGCTTGGAAGAATGCAGATCATGAAGCTTCACCATGATGTTATAAGGATCATACCCTTTGTTTTGATGATGAAATTTGGGAATCATTGATGCCAACATTATTGTTTGAGCAGTAATGTTGTTATCATGGTGGGTCTTCCAAAGAGACCACTCTGTCTCATTTGAGCACGGAGGCTTAGGTCTAAGTGGTTTCTCTATTGTGTAAAGAACCTTCTCGTTACCCAGAATAATTCTTAAGTTCATTTCTCAATCAGGAAAATTTGTACCGTCAAACATATTCTCTCCTCCAAAATATCTATAATTGACAGATTCCTAGTCATTTTGGTTATGTAGTCCAACTACTGATAATCCAGTCCAACTAGTCAAGAAAACAATAAAATATATTAGTAACATAATAAATAAAATAGACCAAAATAAAAAATGCGCAAAGTAACATTAAAAGAAATTACAAATTTTATGTTAGTCTCCCATTATTTTTCTCAAGCCTCCAATCCTCAGTAGAGGACTCAGAAAACCCAATTTCTTAGTGGACTAGGACCCCATTAAACAATGCACAACCTTGACTTTGGCTTAAAAAATTATATAAAGCTTAATTAGGTAGGTCTCTTAGACCAATTGGATCAAATACAATTCCTAGATCTGTTAAGTCGACTCCCAGGTTGAGTACTTATAATGTCGCTCCTAACATTTCTTCTGAATCTATCTAGGCCTTGGTTTAGGCATAACAAGCCCGATGATTCAGTCAAGCACGACCTATTGACCACCCTAGGCAAGCTTCATAATCCACATCCAAGACAAAAAGTGGCCTTAACTTTGGCCAACAAATCACAACTGTCCCAGACATGCGAAATATAACAAAGCTTTCTTGATTCAAATACATCCACGAAAGACAATGAGCTTGACTTTGGCGAACAAGTCAAAGTCGATCTAGGATCTTGAGAATGAACCACTCAATGGAAGGAATATGCTTGATATAAATACGTGAGGGTACTTTCGATAAACTAGACTAAAAGTCCAATTTATTATCTTCGTTAGGTCTGATTACATCCACCCTTAAGCATGCATACTACCATACTATACATCATAGGTGTAAATGTAAGTTTTAACTAATGGCAATAGGATGGATACTTATACATTGTTCCTAGAACAAGTCCCTCTCTCTTTTACATTTCTCTCTCCCACTAACAACAACAACTTAATTACATCACACTCCTAGAAACCTTATTTTATAAACGAGGGGAATTATGTGAGAAAAGAAGTACAATTAGAACAGGAAAAGGCCGGGACACGTAAGTTCTATTTAATTTATACAAATTCTAAATTTGTCCATCTAGTATCCAATCCCAATTACCATTCTAACTAACCATTGACAAACAAGTGAGCATGATAACAAACAAGCATGTTATCAACCAAATCCAATCTGATTAATCTTAATTTTGTGACCATCCAAGGTTCAAACAAGTTAACTGATCGTAGAGTCTAACTCATAAGAATAATTAATCAATTAACTATTCCAAATTACACTTTCAATGTCAAAGCATACAAATCAACTCTAATTTGATTTGTCCATGACACTTATATATTAAGCCCACATCCACCAACTTATAACAATAAAAATCAAATAAAATCCAATTTTATTTTTATAATGTAAAGTTCATTATAGTCCTCCAAGGTTCATAAAATTTACAAAACTTATAATTTTCAGAAATTAAATCATTTTGGACGAACTTTACTATTCTAAATAATAAAACCCATTTGATTGGTAAACTATATTCAATTTTGGGCTATAATATCATTTAAGCCCTATTAGAGAAGTATAAACCATTCAAGCCTACAAAATCTCAAATATTAATTATTTGGGCTTATTTCGTTTTTAAATCATATTAAATATATTACACATAGGCCCAAAATTAGTTTATTTAAAATAAACACTTTAGAAGTGAAATCCTTTGGGCTTTAAATTTCTAAAACTTGGCCCAATTACATTTGAAATCATTTTGGGCTTAAATATCCAAACCTTAGCCCAACTTCATTTTAAATCTAATTTAAAACAATTCAACAAAGTTGGTGGGCTAGCCTACTCCAAATTGGCAAATTAGTAATCTAAAAGCCCAAATCATGCTATAAAGCCCATCACATGTCCAACACATGATGGCCAAGGCCCAATGGACTTTTTGTTACACACTTTTGAATCCAATTCAAGCTTAGGCCCAATGAAATCCAATTCAATTAGGCTTTGGGCTTTCTTTGATCTAATCAAACCCATTAGCTTAATTAGGCCCATTATATTTGATTAAGGTGTAATTAGCATAATTACACCACTAATTAAATAATTAGACCATTTTAGATTACTAATTTCACACAAATTAGGCTTAATTACTGTAATCAAATTAGCTAATTAATTTTCAACAATTCCAAATTGCATAATTATTCTTGAATTACATGTGATTGTACAAATTACACAAAATGCCCAATATAGACACTTGCTCAAGGCTCGGTCATCCAAGTCTAATGTATACTTTTAATAAATTATTTAACAAGTAACCATGAAAGATTTACAAGACCACAAAAAAAAAAAAAGATAAAATGAAATAACAAACACCATAAGAATTTAGGACACAAGAAGATCAAAATTATTATTAGTAAAATGATGAATAATAGGAAAAGTTTATCAAAAATAAAAATAAAAAGAAAGATAATTATACATTTAATAGCATTAATGATTAATATATTGTTATTTTTAACAATCTTTTATTTTTACAATTTTATCCTTACTTAATATGGAGACAGCGTTATTTAGTTCATAACAGGGGTTTGAATTAGTTTCAGACAAACATAACTCATTTGGAAATATTTTTTAAATTTTTAACTGAAATTGCACTTAGCTTTTATCAAACGTAAGTTAAGTAGAAATGTATGTTACATTACGACCCATTAAATTTGAGGGAGTCACACGATGAACCTTTATTCAAATCAAACTCTAAAAACTATTTTTTTTTTTCCCATTCCTAGTGTTAGTGCACTTCTAATCTTCTGATATCAATTATTGGGAATTTGGATCTTACAAGTCACCTAAGAAAATATTTACAAATCCATCATAAGATCTTCCATTGTAAAAATCTCAAGAACAATGGAGATATAAATATAAGAGAATAATATAATCACTACAACAAATAGATAATAATACAATCAATATAATACAAAAATTTATGTCGAAAACATAAAAACGGGTTGTTGAAACAAAGAAAATCCATCGGGATTAAAAATTGTTATAATCATATAGAATTTCACACACTTTCAAACCCCAAAATAACACACTCTTCTCAAGTATTCTTTCACCAACTTCCTAGACATGAATCTTTCACTCAAACTTACTATTCCCAAGTATTTTTCACTCACACTTTCTATAAATGAATTTTAACCGCCTTAGTAGGGAGAAATTTTACCTAGAGCTAAATACAACAATTGAAATACTTTTTAGAAAAACAAGTTTAAACCAAAGAGTATGACTTCTTATATTGACTAATCTTTTAGCAATATGAGACTACTGACTTTTCCCTTTCTGTATTTAAGGCAAGGCCAAACTTTTATTTTAACCGAAATTCTAACAAAAAGAGCATAACAATTATAAAATACAAATTATAAATTATAATCTTGTGTTGGGTCGGATGTCTTGAATTCTATCATTTTCAATGGACCAAACATTAAATTCCTTCATTTTCATTGACATCTAATGTTTGAAAGTTTGCCATTAATGGTATTGTGTTGGTGGATTGTATTCTGTGATTGTTTTGATATTGAATTATGATATAAGTTTGATTGTTAATTGGATGTAACAAGTCTTCCAACTCGTGGGTTAGCCACAACCACAATGACTAGAGCAGCAAGGCATACTTTAGCTCATGGACTAATCCTCAACAACCCACCGTCACCACCTTCCACTTAAATCATGATATAATCTACGTGTCAAGAGAATCAAACTCAGGACCTTATTATTGGTTTTACCTCCTCAACCCTGGGTCACCTTGCTACTTAGGTTAAACTATTGTGGGTTTATTTAATTTACTAGTAAGTCATGTTCCATTTTTTCTTTTTTCTCTTTATCTTTCAAAATTTTTAAGACTTTTTTTTCCATAAAAATTTATTTGATGATTTTGGAAAAAAAAAATAATAACGATGATATATATCTGGTTGAAATCAATTTTGATTCCTGGTTGGAATCAAAATAAAAATATATTTTTTACTATTTTATACTTAAAAAAAAAGTTATAATTTTTTTAAAATGTAAATTAAATAAAAATATTATAATATTTTAAAAAATATAAAAAAATTATAATATTATTTAAAAAGGTAATAAATTAAAAAAAAGTTATAATACTTTTTAAAAAATGTTTATAAATTAAAAAATAATAACATTTAAAAAAAAGTTAATAAATTAAAAAAATATAATATGTAAAAAAAGTTATAATATTTAAAAAAGATTAATAGTCAAAGGTTATAATATTTTTTATAAAAGGTAAAAATTAATAAATAAAGTGCTAGAAAGATGTAAATTCATATTTTATGATAACGATGATATATATTTATTATTATTTTTTATTTTTTATATATATTTTTATAGGAGAGTAATTTGAAATTTTGATATTAATTCTGATTTTGAACTTTTATAATCCAAAGAACTTCCACATGAATCAGATTTCGATTCTATACTGAACTAAATAAAAAAAAAATAGTCATTCCGATTCTGATTCTACCTCCTTCTAATTCCGACTCCTATTCTGATTCTGGAACTCAAATTAAAAGCACCCTTAGATATTAAAGAAGAAAACATATCATTTATATTTGTATAGTTAGAATACGCTTTAAACAATCACTTAAAATTTTAATACTATTTGATAGCTATTCATTTTTCTAATTTAATGATAGATAGCGTTATTGAATTGGTATGAAAAAAACTTCTCTTTCCCATTAATAGATTGTAGTAAATCAAAGATTATAAAAAATATGTTAAATTAAATAAAAAATATATATAATATTAGATAATAAGTGTTAAATGTGTTAGTTTTATATATATTTATGCATGGGGGGGACCAACACTATCAAATTTAATGGTAAAAGTGACATGTTACCAATGATTGTTTGTGGTGTTGTTTATGATGGAAGATGCTGTTTATTATTATTTTCTAATTTATTACAACAAAATGTAATTTATTGTTTGTTTTCTTTATTGAGGCTAAATGATTTTTATTTTTAATATTTTTTAATTATAAATTATTTTTAATTAAAACTATTTTATAATCAATATTTGTATAAAATTAACCACATAAATTTTTACTTTGTAAAATCCTTTCACAACAATCACATACTTCAAACCCCAAATACTCATCTTTAATTTATAAAAGCTCAAAAATATTCAGAAGTTTTTAGGGACGCCCTCTTGATCTACCATTGCATCTCTATAGATGGATGGACGTATTATATTCTCCATTCAGAATTAAAGGAACAAACCTCTAATGAATCTAGAATACAAACAAACAAAACTTTTTTTCCTTTTATGAAAAGAAGATAATTGAGTTAAAAAATACGGTAAAGAAATAGCTATTATCAAAGAAAAAATATATTAATCAGTGAAAAATAAATTGAAATTAGATAGAGATAAATTTTAGTTAAATTTACGTATATGGTCGATCTCACATTCAATCAATATTATGTTAAATAATTTATTTTACTTCTTTTTAAAAAAAAAAATTAAATTAATCCCTTCATGTTTCAAACAATTCACCAAAATTAATAATGTAAACAAGAACTTCCAACAACATTACCAATGTGGAAAGTGAGGCAGTAGGATTATTTTTGAATGTGATAGCAGGCACAGGAAGCAAAAAAGACAAAATTGGGTAACACCCAACACTCAGCGGAGACAAGACAATAATTAATTAGAATGCTAGTAGCTCTACGATCAGTAAGAGTGAGAAACAATTCAACAAAGGCAATTTATTTCTAGCTCTTCAATGCAAAACAGGATCGAACACTAGTATTGATTAATAGAAAGTATTCATACTCATCAAACAGAACAAAAACTGACAGAAGAGATGACAATGAAGAATATAAAGGAAAAGGCACCTATTCATGAAGTTTATTCTAGGAAGGTACACTAAGCATATTCTGATACAACTCAGAAAAATAATGAAAGAAGCATCTCCCTAATAGAAATAGAAAATACTGTATCTAATCAAAGTAGAAACAAGGCTACCGAACAATGACGAGGAACATTACTAAGGTAAGGTACTCCATCTCCATATTAGGTAGGTAATGCAAAATAGAAATGAATATGGTCAATCACAGGCGGCTACCACTGAAAACTGCTTTACTTACTACATGGCTTAGGCTCTCTTATTGGGCTCGAAAACATACTTAATCAGTGATTCCTTGATCGATAGCAACTCTGGGAACTCTTTCTTCAACTTAGAAGCATCCATCTCATTGTTGCTTCGAGGGGCAACTATCACCTTGGCTTGCTCTTCTAGTGTGAAATTTTGCCACTTGAACTTGGGGTCAATGTAAGTCTTGTACATCTCCAGGATTTCGTTATGGCTCACAACCCCAGGGTTCGTGAAGTTCCATATACCCCTCAAGTTGCGTTTTGCCATCTCAATTGAAATGGGTAGAAGTTCATCCAAAATAGTCATGCTGTTTGGAATATTAACCACTTTGTTATAACGAGAGATCTTGGTGATGAAGTTGCGTGGATTGTTTAGGTCAGAAGAAATCGGCATTCGAACTCTTAGAGTGCAAACATTGTCATATTCTTTTAACAGCTCTTCAACCTGGTTGAAAAGAATGAATGAACATTATTTTGTATAATCTAACTTAAAAATTTGAAAAAAAATAAATAATAATAATATGAGTAGCACTAAAGGTTCAAATAAAATTACCATTGCTTTGGTTTTTGAATAGAAAGAACCAATGAAATTGGGTTTGTCTTCCTCTTTAAACCCAATGCCAGAACCCTCTGGATGATTTGCATCATACTCAAATATACAGCCAGTAGCAAAATTCACCATCAAGAGGCCATGCTCTCTGCAGACATCTGCTAAGGTCAAGGTTCCAGCAACATTGACGCGAATAGTTTCGGTTTTATGAGATTCACACCAATCGACGTTAGGTCTACCAGTTACACCGGCAGCATTAAGGACATGTGTTGGTTTAACATTTTGAATATCAGCAATGAGAGCTGAACGATCCTCCAAACGCCCTTTTCCATATTCATAGGGGATTGCCTGTTTCTCGCACAACTTCCCAAGTAGACCTCCAATCCACCCTGTCCTACCATAGATCAAGAACTTCAAGGATGGTTTTCGAGGAGAGCTGCATTTGGAAGTCGGAACTACCATTCGGGTCTGATTCATACTAGTTGAGACATAAGATGCAGATTTGCTCTCATCAGATCCATCAAAATGTCTGCCACCTGGCATCATCAACATTCTTGGATGAGGAAGCAATGCACCAGAGACATCACCCCACCAATCAGGATTCTGAGTGTACCATTCCATGGTCTTCCTCAATCCCTCCTGCCATGTAGTTCGTTCTGACCACCCCAAAATTTTCAGCTTCTCATCATCAAGGAAGTACCTCTGATCGTTAAATGGTCTATTTTCTACAAACTTAATGCTTGAATCTGGGTCCATTGAGAAGAGGTTGCATATATCTTTAGCCACATCAATCACTCGCCTTTCCTTCTTTGTCCCAATATTGTAAACATGGCCAACTTCTCCCTTGTGAAGAATGACTTCAAAAGCCTCAGCAACATCCTCACAATATAAATAACTTCTAACATTGGAACCATCCCCATGAATCGGAAGAGGCAATCCTCTCATGGCCAAGAGGATAAACTTTGGAATTAACTTTTCTGGGAATTGATTGGGCCCATAAACATTGTTCCCACGAGTTGTTATCACAGGTAGACCATATGACCTACCATATGCCATAACAAGCATTTCTGCTCCAGCTTTAGTCGCAGAATATGGGTTTGTTGGCAGGAGCTGTGAAGCTTCATGGTTACCCACAACGGCATCCTCATCTGTCTCCCCATAGACCTCATCTGTGCTGACATGGATGAACCTCCGGATCTGGCCAGTAACTTTACAGGCTTCAAGAAGGACATGGGTACCATATATGTTATTCTTGGTAAATTCAAAACTGTTACCAAAAGAGTTATCGACATGGGTCTGGGCTGCAAAGTGCATTATAGTGTCAATGGACTCGGTGATCAGGAGGAAGTTGACAAGGTCGGCGCTGCCAATGTCCCCCTTGACAAATTTAAAATTGTGGGATACTTTCGAGGGAAGGAGGTTCTTCAGATTTGAGCAATAATCAAGCTTGTCAAGCACTACAATTTTGTAATCTGGGTAGTTACGTATCAGCCGGTTGCAAACATGGGAAGCAATGAACCCGGCCGCCCCAGTGATCAGAATGTTCTTGGGGGTATAGTTAGCCATCACAAAACCACTTCTACAAAGTAAACCAGAGACTAAAATTAGAACTACAAGCCAGAAAATAATTTAAATAAAAGCAAGAAACTAGATAGATCTAAACAAACATGTACAGAACACAAGGTTCTGCTTCAGAAGCATAAAAACAAATGAATCCACCACACAGCAGGAGAAAAATTGAGAGGAGAACTAAAATTAAAATATATCTCATAGCAAGCATAAAAGAATGGAAATTAAGATCTGAATGGAAGGTTGTCCATACAAAACTTTTCGATTAATAAACAAATAAAAAAATTACAGTCTGAATTGCCAGATCCAATACCTATTACAGTGAAAACAATAACAAACAACTTGTGATCTCAAACTAATATTAATACATTACATTTATTTATTTCTATTCTCATTAAATAAAATAAGATCCAGATCCAAGTACACAACAACTCAAAAATGCAGCAAAGTATAGCAAAAGTTAATACAAAAATCATTCACAAACAGGAAAATTCTCTACATTTACCAACAGATCTAAAAAAAAGTAACACCTAACCAGATCATAAAACTGCTCAAATCAAAATCATTGACAAAACACAAAACCAAACACAAACCACTTAAAAGAAAGAAAAGTTGTGTTTTTTACTTACAAATTGATCAGATCAGATCAACCAAACCCAGATGAGAAAACACAATTTAATTCTTCAACCACCGAGAGAAAGTGCGTAGAAAGAGAGAGAGAGAGAGAAACAAGGAGACAGGAAATGGAGAAGAAACCGCTGAGATATTGAGAGTGCGAGCCAAGTTCGGAGGAGATCGTCCTCTCCTCTATATATTAATTTCTGAGACAGTTGAAGCTGAACCGTATCCCCCGAAATTACTAAAATACCCTTCCGCTTTGGATTTCTTTCTTTTCAGCATACTGAATTCAGTGTTAGTTTAGGCAGTTCAAGCCAAAATGTTATTATAGCAAGTGCTTAAGTTTAGTTTTACGACTTGGCAGTATTTAATTGGTGAGAAAAGTTTCAGCTCAATTCCTTTGTTACTTGACAGCCGATGGAAAGTGGACGTCTTCTAAGGGAATTTTGCTACCTACCCTCTTATAATAAAGTTTGTTTTTAATACAGGGACAAAGTTGTCAAATAAAATTAAAATTTCATCAAACAAGTGATTTAGAAATGGCTACGTTACTGTTGACTTTCCTTTACAATTTGATAATTTTTTATTTCTTTTAAGCAAAATATTATTCTTAAAATCTTCTTTTCCACTTATGGATTGTATTTTTGAAATTATAAAAATTCATAAGACATAAACTTAATAATTCAAATTTTAAAAAAAGGTTTAGACTATTATAAGTTAATTTTTTTTACTTAATTTTATACATTTTTTAATAACCATGAATTTTTTAATAACCATGGTTATGAAAAAAAGTTACAAGATAGTTAGTTTTTAGGCTAACTTATGGACTTTCTAACCATTGATTGTAGTGAACCAATAGTTATGGATGAATGTGAAAAAATAAGTCAAAAAATTAAGTTATAATAACTTAAAAAAAAAAAAAAAACTATCTCTACACAAATTTATGGGCAAAGGTGGAGTGCCTTCACTTATTTGAATGAGATTATGTGAAATAGAGATGGGAAATTAACATCTAAAGATAATTGTTTAGATTCTCACTTTCTCTTGCTTTGAGGAGATATATTCAATTAAAACTTTTAAAGATTTTTATAAGTGAATGAATTTTATAGACTCATAGATTTCTAATGACTTTTTATAATTATGAAAGATTTTCATAGACTTACATTTCAATAACCTTCATAGATATTTATAAACTTTTATGAATAATTATCATTGACCACCCATACTTTTTCCTCTTATATGGAACGTTTACCCTTTTCTCTTCTCTCATCCTTAAGTTTTAAAAAAATCATTTCTCAAGTCCTCCAGTTAAAAATTCTGTTAGTTAACATCTATTAACCTCTATATTTCAGTAAATTTACTATTTTACCTTTACTAACATATATAAAAAAATAACTTAATTCTTAAAAGATAATATTAAATTAAATTATCAAATAACCTTATCACATATTAACACATTAAAATTACTTTTTCATAGACAATATTAACACATATTGTTAATTATTTCAAGGGTAATTTGATCATTTAACTTAATATTGTCATTGAAAAATTAGTTATTTTTTATGTGTTAGTAAGGATAAAATGGTAAATTTATTGAAATATGGAGGTTAATAGATGTTAACTAATAGAATTTTTAACTGGAGGACTTGAAAAGAGATTTTTTCAAAACTCAAGGATGAGAACACAAAAGGGCAAACGTCCCATATGAGTGAAAAAATGAGAAAAGGTAGGGGTGGTCAATGATAATTACTCAAACTTTTATTGAAAGATTAATAAATATTTATAAACTTTCACAGACATTGATAGACTTTTTTAATAATAGATTGATAAACTTTCATAGACTTTAAATAATGTAACATACATTTCATAAATAAATGGATAAATCTATAAATCATCCCTATTAAATAAATAGATAATTGAAATACCAATTTTTTTTAAAACATTTCAATATTCATTAATGTCTTTGGTAATAACAAATTTTTACTATTTATTATTATTAATATGTCGAACATCATTCCTCATATCAACATCTATAGTAGCCCTCCTTTCATTAGAATTCTCTCTTTGTTATTCTTGAGTCTCAAAAGTTAGATTTCAATCGTCTTCTTGAGTATCCTCTATTATGTCCCAAGATTTCCAATATCGCTCAGAGCTTGCCCATTTTTTTCTTGCGCAAGTTCATTTTTCACCTTTGCTCCTAAAAGGAATTAAAAAAAAAAAAAGGAATAAGATTACATTCAAAAGAGACAGACAACATCTAGGAAAAGATTAAGCCTCAACAAATGTGATAAAAACCAAAAAAAAAAAAAAATTGAATTCCAAAAAATTTATGAGATCAGAGTAATTTATCCCAGTACCAGATGAGACACAAGAACAACGTCAGAAAGAACCTCTGCTCAGATAGTAGAACATGTCATATAGCTCCACCTTTATTCAGACATCCATCAAGTGAACCCACAAATAAACCCACATGTGAATTAGTCATGAGAATATTTTATATTATCCCAGAGACTAATCAAAGCCATAGTTCATGAACTCAATTGATTTTGAGAATGACATAAATTTTGATTTAACGAACAATGAAAAATAATGAAACTAACATGAGTTTGTCATTCTTTCATATGAAAAAACCTAAAACAAAATTAGTTATAAAACTTAATTAATAATAAAATAAACATAATACTAGTTTTCAATAAGAAAGCTAATATTAGTTACAATAGAAAATAAATAAAATAAATTTAGTTTTCCTAAACTCAATCCTAAATCCAAGGAAAATAAATCAAAATAAAATAGTAAATAAATAATACAAAATAACTGTATAAAACTTTTCTTATGAATTAATTTTCATTTTCTTGCTATGCACCAAGAACTATTTTCAACCAAGAAATGAAAAAAATTCAATTAACTTCATTAGATAAAAAAGAAAACATTAAAACCACTCCACCACCAGGATTAATGTAATCAATGCCAGAAAAAACCGTTAAAACCATTAGAGAGAAAGAAATAACATAATCAAGATAAAGCCCAGTTACAATATGATGCAGTGCAAGGTGGCAGAAAGCTCTTCTTTGGTGCCTCGTTGGTTTAGACATTCTAATAAGAGTTTAAGTATTATTTTTTACTACATTTGAATTGCTGAGGACTTGGTATTTGAGTTTAACGAGAGTGTAATCCTATGAATGTGGGAAAGCTAGTGCTCTGATTAATAAATTTGAATACTCAGTTACTTGATTGTCAGAATATTAAGAGCACAACAACTTTTTTTTTTCTCTATAAAACTTGAAAGTTTTTCAAAGTCATAACAAATAATAAGAGAGAAATTATGAAGTATATTATTTATATCTCCCACTAAAAGTCTACAAAAAGTCTCTTATATTAAAAAAAAAATGGATATTTCTCTAACCTTCCAGATAAATTTTGAAAAAATTTTAGCCTCAGACTTTTTCGAAACTAACACTTATATCCTAAAAACTTAGCAACTATGAAATGAATTTTAACATTTAACTAGTGATGAGGGTTTTGTTTGACAAAATGAGGTATTTTTTTGATAAAATGACTAATTTCTCATATAAAAGGAGACTCTTTTCTACTTCAAAAGTACTATATATAACGTATTTTTGAGGGGTAAATGTTAGTTTAGTAAAAGTCTGAGGCTAAATATTTTCTCGAAATTTATCTGAGAGGCCAAAGTAATACCCTTATAAAAAATTCTATAAATGTCATTAACTTTTTTAATATAACATAGCTTT
>JANKKC010044926.1:0-22998 GCA_026225755.1 Bursera bipinnata
ATAAGAAAACATCAAGAATTTATCAATTGCTCAGAATAAAGGTATTAAAATGTATAATAAAATCATGTTATCATCCTCACAGGCTCTCATATCCACGTCGGACGTGCACTCCAACTACCCAACCACCCGTGTAATACCCACTTTTCGTAAACCCATACACGATCGTAATGTCTCGAACCATCAATCCATCTAACGTCCTATTCGTCAATCACACATTTTCTATTCCCTAAGCCATAACATTTATTTAAATCAAATGCATGTGTACTAAAACGAAATACAAATGCATCGTTACCCATACCTTGATAACTGAATCGTAGCTTCCGGACCTCATTCTGTCTCTTTTTCTTCTTCGTATCGTGATTCTATGTGTCCCGAGGGTTTCGGATAAGTTCAAAACTGGATATGGGGGTTAAAATGATAGTTTACATCTTGGGGACGTTACCGTGAACTTATAAACTATACTAAAATTAACCAGGTTGGGGTGAGATCGCTAAACTATAAACACTTGAGGGTCCTTATGTCAAAACATATAACAGGGGGTAAACTACTAAGTTCCAAAACAGTGGGGGTGTTTTGAAGGCAGTGCAAGTGTCAATCCAACAAGCTAAGGGGGCCGATGGTAATTTATCATGACTACCATCCTTCATGATTTGTCGTTGAAGAACATGATCGACAATCGAGAATGATGATCAGAGGGTATGAACAGAACCGTCTCGACGAGGGGGACTTGTTCCAACTATCAGCGGAGCCTGCCGACTGCCGAAGGAGCAGATTAGAAGTTGATGTTATTGAATATTTCTGGGTTGATTGTCAGTGATCCAGGCCTTCGACGACCGATCAGGGACCACCGTTGGAATCCTCTAGTTGAGGGAAAGAAATCCTGATCAGTGATGTAGGCTATCGACTCCAGGAAAGGTAGATCGTGGATCGACGCAGGCGAAGCTTCACAACGTCGATCTGATCAATTTCAGTACTGGACAGGGAAAGGGAGGCCACCGCCGAACTCGACATACCGAGGGCTTTCTATCGCCACTGGCCACAGGACCTAGCACAGCGGAAATATGAACGATCATAGAAGACAATGATTTTCGGTGACCAGGGGTTTTCTATAGATTTCTGAATGTTTTGGACTTCTAGTGGTTGTATAGACTTTGGGTTGGGGGTCCAATTACAAGTTTTTAAACCTTCAACGATCGCGAATCCCTACCCCAAAGTCTCAGCATGTCATTATTGATCCATTTTCATCCATTTTTCACTAACGTGGCCCCCAAAATATCATCATTGGATACTAAAGATGAAAAATTCATGAGTCCACATAAAATAACGTTTTAGTCTAATTTCCTGAAAACTCCTGAATACTTCTAAATTCTTATATATATGAAATTATCACATCTATGTCACCCCATATACGTCAAAATTATATAGTTTTATGATTTTTAACTTTGAAACCTTTCATTTATACCCTAAATCACTGTTTAAAAATCCAGAATGTTACCGAAGGAGTGTAGAAAAGCTTAATCATGCCTCAACATGAATCAAAACTATGTTTGGCGATCAAGTACCAAAAAGATAGAAGAAGCTAAGATAGAGATATCATACTGCAGGGTGAAACAAATATCACGTCGGGGCGTTGTTTCACATATTCAAAATTCCTTGTATGTTTAAGATTAGGTTTCTTGGAAAAATCGAAACATATATAAAGCTACTCTTTAGAATACATAAAAGACGGCTAGAGACCTAATCTTGAGAGCGCAACCTAGGGTTTTGAAGATAACCAATGTAAGGAAGTTGAGAGATCATCAGCAAACATCAAGATTTCTTCTACTGCTTTATTGTCATTTTCTTCATGTCTTCTCATACAATTACTGTTTACTTTCAATTAAGCATTAACTAATTCTTTTGTGCTAAGGCTATGATGTAGCCTAGCCTTACATTTTGGATTCTTTAATATTGATTTATTGAATTTTTGGGTTAAATTATTGAGTGTCTGATTATATACTTAATGCTCTTATACATTTGATTACTGTATAATTGACTTCTAATTATCTTGTGGATATCGAGAGATACTATGCCATAATTGAACCTACAATCTCTCAAATTTAATTGGACTTATTTTAAATAGTCATGGTTTTAAATTAGAAACACAGGATGGTGCACTTATTGATATGGATTACACTATGATTGAGCTGAAGTGTGGTTTTGACTTACACAATGATTGATCATGCGCTAAATAATTAGATTGGCCTTGAGTCTCGGTTGGAATCACACAAGGATTGATTATGGGTTGGATATCATGTTGAGCTTAGGTATATGGGTTGGACTTATGCAAAGGATGGTCGAAGGCTCATTAGGGTTTGATTGACTTTAATATAACATGATTATAATGCTAAAACCCTAATGGAGAGCCCTAACTGCTCTTAAGCTTCTAGAAGATATGATTATGCAATTTGATTAAATTAAATTGTGGAACAATAGATTATATCACACAAGGGATTTAATTATACCATTTTAATATGATTAAAAGTGATATGACATTCTATTAATAGCCTTGGGGTATATAAAAAAAAAAAAACCCTAATTATTAATTCAAGAGAACTTATTTAAAGAAACACAAAGCAATTCATAGGAAACAAAGTCTCTACTCTCTCAACTTGGAAAGTAAACGCCCTAGAGGTTAAAGAACCCTAAGTTTTGCCCTTTGCTTGAGCTTGAACCATCTCTCTTTGCTTGTGTTCTAGTCTTGTCGCCCCTACCCCCAAGTGTCCTTCAAGCTGCCCCCTTCCTTGGGAAAGCAAGGGTGCCACCGCCTCCCTCATCGCTTCCATATCCATAGAAGCGTTTTGCTGCCTTGGATATCCACTCGTCTCTCTCCAGATTACTAATCGACAAACATGTATCAGGAAGGACTGAAGGTTCAGAAAAGTCCAAAATATAAAGGTAGTGTCCTTTTAAACCATCAATATGTTTTAAATGCCATAAGATCCTCTCCTACGAAAGTGATCTACCTTTTGAACGGTTCAAAAGTCCTCCTAGAATCCAACAATAAAAATATATATACTCTCCATAATTATTTCTTAAATACGTATAATTAAAGATCGAGTAATTAAGTTTGAGTAATGTTAAATATATAACCAAGTCATACAACCAATTTCATGTAATCTATTATAGTAAAAATCATTGGATAGGTAAAATGATATAATAAACAAGAAAATTATAATAATAGTAAACACACATTCAATTGTGTCACATAAGTTGTATATAATTTGGTTGTAGAACTTAAACTTTGTTATGTGTAAAATTATTCTTAAAGCTAATTTTAGTTAATGAAAATATATTTTTCATTTGAATAAGTATTAATAGTTGAAATTACAATGATATATAAAAATAAAATATAATTTTGAACTTTAATGATGAGTGTACTTAGAAATTAAATATTGGTGGATACAAAAAGTATTTTGTTTAATTATAAAGTTTGAATCTTCTCTTTATTTGGATTTACCAGAATTTTTAAATATTTTATGATACGTATGTATTTTAATTTGTGTGTGTGTGTATATATATATATATATATAATTGCTATTGGGACTTAATTTTAAACTTAATTTTAGACACTATTTTTATAGTAGTTAATTTGCTACAATCCATGGGTGGTTATAAGTCAAACTTTAATTTGTTTAAGTAAAATCTTGCGTAAGGAGAAAATCTTGACCGTTGTGTCCATTAAAATAACAAAATTTTGAACATTATCCTCTTATATACCTTTATATAAACTAAAATGCACAAACTAATTAAATAACGTTTCTAGAGCTCAAACTGATCAAACTAATACAATTCCTTCAATAATTAAAGTAGTCATGCAAAATTGGAGGTGGGACTCTTGTCAAAATACAATGTATGCAATATACATAACTAGAAACGAAGACTTCTCTTGCATGCTTCAAATGGTAGTGAATACGAGCCACAATATTCAAGTTCTCTAACAATCTCTTCAATCAAGTCTCTGCATATACGATCTTGTAAAGCCAATCCTATTCTTCCAATCTCCCTCTTCTCACCCCAAGCGATGTCTTTACATACTTCATTTACACTCTCTACCATGGCCTTGCTTGCCCATAAAGGAGATGTTGCCACGTTTTCATGATGAAGATGATGACTCTTTGCTTGAATTGATTCAGCTGTGAGTACTTTATCCAAAAAACATCTGTTGGTTATGATCTCCTCTTCTCCTGGCTTTTTCTTTTGTTTCTGCTTCTGTTGCGCCTGCATTACTCGTCCTACAACACAATTTATATGTACCCATTAGTCACTTAATTGTTCCACATATAAGTTGGTCATATCATATCTTCAAAACAATCTTAATTAATATGATTCTACTAAAATACCGGTGAATGATATTTAATAATAATACTCCAAATCATAAGCTTTTATCCTAAGTTTTGTATCACAAGTAATTAATGTGGGTTTGCTGTGTAAATATCTTGTAATGTTGAATTAATGTAACAAACAATATCATGATTTCCTAAATGATTATCACATCACTTATTTTCTTTATAAACATCAAAATCTCTTAATTAACCACTAAATCTACTATATAAGTTTGTAGACTTAACAATTCTCCTATTGATACAAGTTTCTAATAGAAGAGAAGGTAATACTGGAATAATTATATGGAACTTTTGGTATAAATAAAAGTTTCCACCATATCATCTATATGTATATAAGATTATTCATTAAATCAATTTGGTATGCTATCTGAAAGTTTAACTTATTATTAACTAAGAACGAGTAATCACTTATCTTAATTAAATACCAACCTAACGTGCATGTGTTTGTGTAGTACTTAATTAGCAATAAAACGTCAAGAAAAAAGAGGGAATATTGAAGAAGAAGAAGAAGCAGGTTCATGTGGTTGATCATCATGAGATAGGTTGGAGGGGCAATATCCTTTTTCCCTCTCACCCATCACTTTGCTTGCAGTGCTCTGCTAGCTCTGAGTGCGTTCGTGTTGGACTTATTACTCATCAAGTGCTGTGAATGGACCCCAAAGTTATAATTTTGCGCCATCGAGTGGTGTAAATTTCTTCCAAGTGAATAAAGCTTTAAAGTCGAGTTTTCTTTTCTTTTGTTTGTCTCTTTTCCTTTTCTTTTGAATCATCAATCTTTGACTGCATCATGCAAGAGTTCACTGACTAGTCACACTTTCTACGGTCCACCTCAAACCACTCTGGCCTAGGGTTTCCTCCCCCGTTTACTTCTATTTTATTTATAATTTTGCATTTTCCCCACTCATACAGTAAAAATAAATAAATAAATAAAGGTAAATATGATACATCTTTTTATTTTTTTATATGATTACTCCAGAACTGAATATTAATTATAATAAGCTAATTAATATGCATAGTACGTACTTAGAATGACTATTATTAAGATTCGGTAAAATTAATCATAATCTCCAAAATTCATATCAAAATTTATAACAGCTGTCAGTCATACACATGTAAACTTGGTCAGCTATGATCGTTTGTCTCCCACTAAAATGATCGATCATAATGTTTGGACACAAACTGATATGATTATGAACTTGGAATCCTAAACCTCGGCATGTGCATATGGGTACTGCTTTCCACTTTACATGGAAAAGCTAGCTTCAGCATGCAGGTCCCCTAATAATGTCCTAATTAAAAGTCTTATCATATATAAATTTCACAAACCCACCCACTAATCTCTATCTAGAACTTAGTCAAACATTTACAAAAGATGGAAAAGTTTTTGAGTGTTAAAAAAATAACTAAAAATTTAAATAAAAAAGAACTATGTATAATACATATTTATATATACTCCATAAGTTATATGTCATTGATTTATTTTACGGATCCACGAAACCTCAAAATAAATAAATAAATAAAAGGTATTCATTGGTAAATGGTGTAATTTATTTTTATCTCCTTAGTTTAATTTATAAAAGGAATGCAATAAATAGAAAGATGATTTTATGCATAAAACATGGACAAGAGAAAAGACAAACGAAATTAATTGTAATAGCAAAAGAATAAAATTGGAAGTAGCTAGAGTAGTCATGCACATCATGTTGATGTATGCGTACCATTTGTGTAACGTTTGGAGTAGGTGTTCATTATCTGCAGAGCCGCCGGAGAATTCATGAACTCGTCCAGCACAGACACAGGACTCGGTTGCAACTCAGTACCCTTGTTACCATTATTATTATTATTGTCATCATCTTCAACCCCAACAGTAGTACTACTTGTATTACTTCTCTTCACGACGTCAATGATCTTCTTCAGAGCTTTCAAGTCCTCATCGCATTTCTCCAATGCTTCGAGTAGCTTCCTCCTCTTCTCCGCCGCTGATTCTGCCATGGACGACGGTGAGTGGTTGGAGTTAGACACCCGGATCTCGGCCGGAAGCGGTGGACTCCTTGGCACATTGCAGGTGGATCTTGGGAGACTCTTTTCTTCTCGTGATGATGATAAAGAAACCGCGTCCTCCTCTTGCTTATAATTTTTCCCTGAAACCGAATAATTAACAAAGCTAAAGCCAAGCTTCGGTGGAAAAGAATAAAAAGAAAGTTTGAAACTGACCTGAAGTGATGAATCTCCGGCGGCGGCGATTGTTGTACTTGTAAACAAGACGGAAAATGCCAGACATGCACCCAATGTTATTACTATTAATATTATTGTTGTTCATGTTCTTATTACTGGGTTGGCTTTTACTATTATTTTTGGGAGAATAACTTTCGCGGCTAGTAGAGGATGAAGAAAGCGAGGAAGAGTTTGCATCTAATTGCCTCTTCATCGTTTCTTCTCAAAGTGATGGTAATGGCGATGAAGTTGATGAGAAAACGGTAACAAAATTAGAACAGATACAAGCAAGTGTAAAAAGGAAAGAAAGAAAGAAGAGAGTAAAGCAATGCACGTGGAATATAATTCATTTTTTTTGGCAAGAAAGCTATATATATCACTTACAGCCGTTGGATGGATGGATAAGGTTTTTTTTTTTTTTTTTTTTTTAAATTAGTATTTTACTTTCTTTAGTTTTTTAATTTTTGTTTTAAGAGTATTAAAGATGGCACGAGAATTCAGTGAGAGTGTTGCCAGAACAGCTGGTAACTTGTGTCCATGGCACCGATTTAAAATGTTCGGGGTTCTTTAATCCTTTGGGAAATTTTAACTATATATATACATATACATTATAAGGATGTTTGACCGTGATTCACTGTTTTGTTGACTAAGTTCACCACCATCTACCCTCATTAAGAGTCTGCTATGATGGTTGATTTTTAACATCGTTATAAATACAATTCTTTTGTATAGAAGACCAGAAATACTATTACGTTAATTTTACTCATTAATTGAGTAAAAATGTAGGGTTAAATTTATGTAAAATTGTAATTGATGGAAAGAAGGTCCCCCATACATTAGCATTTTGTTGAGGGCCCCGGTACCTTGTGCATGCCAGCTAAAGCATTTGGTTATGTATACCTCAGCTTTTTCAGTGAACATAGCTAGCTTCACTTTTGATAGTCGATGTGCCAAAAGCTTACAATCCACCAACCAAACACCAAACAAAAGAATTTACTTTTATCAACACCTGACCAACTGCTAGTCTGCTATAAGCCCGATGTATAACATATGGGGAATTTACTCTGACCCCTTAATTAGATTTCAAGAAAACACTTAACCCCACATTTTTTCTAAATTAACACTTATCCCCCAAAAAATTATCACTGTTTTCTCAAAATTACACTTACCCCCTAAATATTTGGGGGGCAAGTGTTAGTTTTTTAGGGGTATTTGGGAGGAAAGTGTTAGTTTAGTAAAAATGTGGGGCTAAGGTTTTCTTCAAATTTAATTGGGGGATTATTGTTATTTCCCTTATAACATATATATTAATATTCATCATGTTAACTCGTATTTGTCGCATCACATTGCATACTTAATTTCTTTAATCTTATTATCAAAACTATCTTTCGTTGGGTTTACGTTACACTTAATACACCAAATATTTTTATTATTAATTGGGGAAAACATGAAAAACAAATAATCTGTTCTTTGGAGTTCTTTCAAGAAATACTTCAAACTCTATTTTTGTTTTAATTCTTTAACCACATGTCAGAGTTATCAAGTAGGGTGTCAAATTATTGAGTTGTCAAATTAGTTTACTAGATAACTCATTAGATAAATGTCAAGGAAGGTATCAAGTTGTTGAGTAATGCTAGATACTTGTCAAACAATATATATGTCAAGTTGTCGGATCTTATGTTTGTATTTGGAGCAGTAATGGTATATTTGGTATTTGACATTGGACATGACTTGGACATCACTATTTAAAATATTAATATTTCTTAAAAAAAAAAAAGAAACTTGAAATTTGACTTCTTTATATATATATATTTCCAATAAATTTAGATTTGAATATTATCAAATTTTGTTATTTTACCTAATTGCTAGTTTGAGCTTCAATATTAAGCAACGATCCCAAATCCAATAGCTTGATAATCATGAAGTTTTACTAGTAACTTCTATGGAGTTCAATGTGTATATGCTTCATGAATAGTTATATATTCTTTAATCATCTAAGTCAACCATAAATCTAAAACATAAGTAAGAGTGATCATTCTAGTTTTGTCATTATATTAGCAATTTTAGAGGTACAAAGGATTCAAACTAGCTAGCTAACAAGTAGGTACGAAGTCCAACTTCCAGCAATAAGAACAAACATATATATACAAAGGTACAACTGTCAAAAAGAATCTTTCGGCAAATATAAGACCAAAAATTACCCCGAGAAAACCAGTTCCAACAATCAATTAAAGTTTGAAAGTTCTTGAGACTTGATCGTTAGAGTAGTACTTCTTAAAGAAGCTTTAAGAAGATGATTGAAGAAGTGAAGTATCATGCTGTAGCTAGTACAGTTAATTAAGAGAGACTAATTCGTTAAAATTGATGGCTGACTTGAAATAGTTATGAATAGTGTTTGCAGGCGCACTTGCATGCAGAAGAAAAGACTAGACATCATGCTCAATCCTTTCGCCACTATTTACCATGGCCTGGCGTGATATGAGTGCATGCTTCTTTGTCTCCATATTTCATGTGTATTCATCCAATCAAATTCAATACTTCCTGTACTCGAAATCCTTTACGGTCTGTAAATCAATAAGGAAATCTCTTCATTGGATGCAATTCCAAGCCAAACCCAAAGCCAAAGAGGGAGGACATGTTGGAGACATCAGTGATAGATAATTGAGTTGTTAATGAATTGGCATTTCTGATTGGATAAATGCGATGTGGTACAAAAAACGTATATTAGATTTTCTCATATTGAGACCAGTATTGGAAAATATATTCCGATAATTCTTTGCATTTGAAAGTTCTAAACAATAGATGGCGTAAGTCTACTTGCAATAAGAACGTAACCTTGAATTCGATTCCGTGTAACACCATTGCATGTTGCATAGTCGTCATAAGTAACTACGAATTTTTTGGGCCTTTTTCGCCTTTGACACAAAATTAGAAGTTAAACAATTATATTCAAAATTACAAATAAGTACAAGATAAACATTTAATTTGTCTTTAGAAAAATAAATGAGATATGTGTTTTGAATGCATTATATAAATACTCCAATTATATAGATATATATTGTGACATAAAATTTAAGCTCATAGTAAAATGATTTACTAGCACTTTAATTAACGAAGTAAATAATATTTAAATATTGAAAATTATAAGAAATAGCCTAAATTATGGGATCTTTTAAATAAACAAAAAATCCTGAATTTATATAATTTATCTAACCACTCATATGTGTTATGATGAAATTACCCCTCCCTATATAACACCCTTCAAACTCCCTCTAACCATTATTTCAAATTAAATCAAACTCCATCTTAACTCTCTAAAACATAAACAACATAATCCAACCAGATTCAGCACCGGTGATAGAGAATATGAATCGACAAACCCAGGATAATGAACCGACTAATGGATGTAGCAAAGATAACAAAGGGACGAGCGGAGAAGATAAATTGACACTGCCTTCTTTGAGATTTTCGGTGACTTGGACACAATTCTATGGCAGTTTTGTAGCATGAATGCTGGTGAACTATTGCTGAGGGTAATTCATCCATTTTCTGATTGGTTGAAATGATTATTTTCTATTGGATTTGAGTTATTGATTTGGAATTTGTTATTTCTAGTGTTTAATGCACGAAAATAGTGTTTAAATGATCTATTGGAGTAGTTTAGATTTTTTTTTGAGTTGGGAAGTGTTTAAATCATTACTGGAAAACCCATGGTTGTTGGAAATTGTTTCCACCAATCGGACCGTTGAATGTTTGACTGCCAATTTGGGGTGAACATAATAGGCTTGCAGGCTATAGCCGACCTATGATGGTTTGATCCGTAACAGGCATGCGGACTACAAACTTACCATGATTAAATCCATTCGGATTATACTTGCTATTACTGCATATCATGATTATGAGATATGAAGGATGGACGTTATAATGGAAACCTAGTGGAGAATGTCTATATGACGCAACCTGATGGTTTTATTGTCCCAGAGTATGTGAGCAAGGTTTGCAAACTCTAGAGATCCATTTATGGATTGAAGCAAGCTTCTCATTCATCGAATCAACATTTTGATGAAACAATCAAGGAATTTAATTTTATTCAAAAAGAAGATGATGCTTGTGTTTACAAGAAGATTAGTAGGAGCGAACTGACTTTTATAGTTTTTTACGTCAATGACATATTGCTTATAGGTAATGATATTCCTATGTTACAATTTGTCAAAATTTGTCTCTCAATAAAATTCTCTATGAAAGACATAGGAGAAGCTGTCTATTTTCTGGGAATAGAGATCTACTGGAATAGTTCTAAAATTTTTTTGGAGCTTTCCCAAAATAAGTGCATTGATAAAGTGTTGAAAAGACTTAGTATGGAAGCGTCAAAGATGAGATTTGTTCAAATGTCATATGACATCTCTTTTTCAAGGATATGTCTCATAAGATAACGGAAGAGAGAGATAAGATGAACATGATACCATATGCCACAGCCCTATCTTTTCTCCAAGGTGATACCTTATCTTCCCTCCCAGCTGATATCCTAGTCTCCCTCCTAACGTCACCAGATTGTGAATTACCCCTCTTATGCATAAGTCAACAATAGGAACGATATAAAGCACAAAAAATTCAAACATAACAAAGGAAAATAGCAAAAGAAATTAAAACTTTATACTACATAAAGAAGTAACAACAACATAAATCACAAAAAACACAAACATAACAAGCCAAAGAACAAAAATAATAACTTTATTTATAATAATCATATAATAATGGTTAAATTTGTCATTTTCCTAAAAGCTCAAGCTTGTAGGTGTGGGCTTAACTTAATATTTAAGTCTTTAATACGCCCTCACATGCCTTAGCGGGTCTTACAAGTGAGTCAAATAGTAACTTTTTTTTTAATTACATGATACGGATGGGACTCGAACCTGAACCGTTGGGTCACTATGCCTTTGATACCATGTTAAGTTTGTCACTTTTCTAAAAGTTCAAGCTTGTAGGTGTAGGCTTAACTTAATATTTAAGCCTCCAATAATAACAATATCAAGAAGAAAATAGAAACATAACAGTGGAAAATAGCAGCAAAAATAAAAATTTATCTAAAATAATGAAATAGCGACAACTTAAAGCAATAAAATACAAACATAGCATGCAAAGGAACGAAAACTAATAACTTTATCCGAAATATTAATCGAGCAAAAACTATTAATAAAATGTCAGCAATATTAAGCACAAAAAATACAAACATTACAATGGAAAAGAACCAAAAAAAAAAAAAACTTTATCCAAAATAATGAAAGAAAATTAATATAAAACACAAAAAATATGCACAAAACATGAAACAAAAACACCAACGATGATTTCTAGCATCAGAAGAAGTTAAGGCAACATACTACAATTCTAGGTTGTCCATGAAACAAACAAAAAAAATTAAAAATCAATCAACACAACAAAAAGCATGCATAAATTCAATAAAATTTAGACTTGCAAAGTGAAAATTGGGGAAAAAAAAAGGAAAAAAAAAAAACACAAAAAGAAATCACATCTGTCAGTTACGGTTTCGAATTTTAAGTTTAAAAAACAAAAAAAACAAAATTTCTTCATGTCATGCTATTAAATTACCAAAAAAAAAAAACACAAACCATTATTGCACCATAGACGGCAACATGAGGCAAGTTTACTCACCCCAAGTACAAGAAACTCCTTCTTTGCAACTTGTACAGAATTTTCACAAAAAAATAATACAAGACTGTGTAGCGTCGAACCTCTTCAAACCAACGTCATCTTCGAACTCTTTGCAACAAACAATGAATTTTTTAGCGCCAAAGTGGTTCTGAAGTGCAAAAGTCATCTTAATTTGACTATGGAAATCCATTGCTGACTTTACCTTGAATGTGGTCTTAGACATTTCTTATGCTTTTCCACCGTGAGAGGAGCGAAATTTACCTTTTGGCCCATTTGTTACACGTGTGCATGTACATTGATGATATTACCCTCATCTGTTAGTGTCCACACTAACATAAATCTCGGATGCGTGATTTTGGTTAATCTTAAGAGTTCTTATTGATTAAGTAGGCAAACTTGCTACACGTCTGATGATATTAGGCCAAACTATAAAGGTATATATGTAGTGATATTATCTCTAATAATAATATATCAAATTTGATAATAAGAACAACAAGCATGACCTTGATTCCATTCCAACAATCACAATTATTTTTTTATTACGATAAACAAAGAATAATAAAAAAAAATACATTTTTTTATGTTCTTTCTCGTTAAGATATATATAAAACAGAAAATAACACATTATTTTGAGTAAAAGAGACTAACATATACCCGCCGGATCTGTGCGTCTCTATGTCAGTGTTATATATATGAATAACACAAGGCCTCCCACGTCAGGGAACATCTCATAATTAAGCTTAGCTAGTTTTCTGGTTGCAACAAGAATGTAGCCTCAGCATTCTCATCACTGCAATACAAACATGGATGTTGCTCAAAGCGCTCTTCTTGTAATATGTTCCTAGCCACCATCACAAGCTGTCTATTGGTCAGTGGACCTGAATGCTCCTTCAGCACTCTCTGCACAGCATCGCTGAATGCCCCATACGCCTTTCCACCACCCTCAACTGGGCTCATATCAGCAGAAGTTTCATTTGCTTGGCACCCACTTAGCAGAATGCCATCATCACCAGCCCTCAACGATTCAAACAGATCCACTATTTCATTCGGAGCCAACCGGAAACGAATGCTGGCGTCGGCTCCGAAGAATTCTAGCAAGTGCGTGCCAACATCGGATGTGTTTATGCTTGTTAGTGATGAGAGATGGTCAAGTAAGGATTGGAAAGGAATGGTCTTGGCCTTGGAACAGTACTGTTTGTTGGCATTTTGAATACCAGAAGAAGGTCCAATTTGCTCTTTTTCCTTGTCAATCAGACCTCCACTATGGCATGAATCGGAGAGGATTGTGAAGCTTGCACCCTTCGGTAAACGGTTAACTATTTGCCGGAAGTCCACATCTGTACACGTTTGTCATCATTTCCGTGAGATATATAGGTCAGGATACTGAACTTGGCTGATAACGGTATTAGATGGATATATTTTTTGTATTTGTAATATAAGATTCGGATTTTTTTTAAAAAGTAAAAATTAATTAAAAAAAAAAAAAAACAAAAATAGGACTTTCTTAGAAGACCTAAAGATGTATTTTTCCGAATTGATATATATTGAAGTATACAAAAGGGCAGTTGAGTATAGAATACATACCAGTGATGAGATTGAAATCACAGGGCACAATAGCTTCATCCTGCCTGAAGGGTCGGCCAGGAAATTTGGAAGGAATCCTTGTTCCATGACCACTATAGTGGAAGAACAAAACGTCACCAGGTTCAGCCTGGCTTACCATCCGATCCAGGGCTGCCTTAATATTTGCTCCTGTCGGCATAACCAATGACCCTGGCGCATCAATCAAGAGCTCAATCAGGCTAGGATCGAACCCGAACCGCTTCACCAGCACATTTTTCATGGCAACCACGTCGTTTATGCATCCATGCAACTCATTTCTGGTGTTGGGGTAATTGCATCCCACTAGAAGAGCAAGTTTCTTCTGTCCCTTCTCCATTTCTGCAGGCAATTAATTATGAATGAAGCTACTAGTGTTTACAAGTGATTTATATGACGATTCTTATTTATCTTTCTTTTGGTGTTATTTATAAAGAGTTTGATAGTTTCTAAAAGTAGCTAACAAGCAAATATGTATTGTTATTTTTTTTATTTCAATCACTTGCATGATGGTTCAAGCAATCTCTCTGGATTACTTTAATTCGCTTTCAAGCATGGGAATGGAAGAAAGGAAATTTGCTACGAATGGAAAAAGCTAGCAAATATTATTTTTCAATGTAAGTGTAAATTTTGGACTATGGTTTCTGTACTCTATACGCAATGCATGTAATTCAACTTAGATTTAGCACACAATTAATATTTTGAGTCTGTAGGTTATTAGTCTGGGTATCTTTTCAATAATCTTACCAAAAACAATATTTTAATAACGTATACGATGATGTTTAGATAATGTATAGCCCTTAGTTCTATTCGGAAGGAGAAAATGTTATTCGATTACTTTTATCAAGAGTCAGAGAAAAGATTGAATAATTTTTTCTTTTAAGACAATATCAGATGGTACCTTCAACATTTGTCCTAATTTCATGTGGAAAGCCAATTTGGTATTTTAATCAACCAGACCCAGATGTTTATCAAAAATCACCGATTAGTATTTTTCATTAAGTAACGAAATAATAGAAGAAGGTATTTTGGTAAATGAACTAAGAGAAGTTTTAAAGAAGGAGAAAAGGGTAATTAGCCAAGGGGATAATTTCAAGGACTACCTTTGTATTTTGTTTAATTTCAAAAAGAAAGTATGTTTGGTATTTTAATCAATTAGACTCCTAAGGTTTCCCCAAAATTGTCAACTAACAGATTCAGTTAACGGAAACAATAACAAAACTCATAGAAAGACTATTATACCCTTCTACATATATAAAATTATCTAAAGAAGTCAGAAGGGTATTAACATTTTTTGTCATAAAATTTATATATTACCCTAAACCGTTAGTGTAATTTTTAATGAAATTTGTTAGTTGATGATTTTGTGCAAACTTTAAGGGTCTAGTTGATTAAAATATCAAACATGCTGAAATTAGATCAAAACATAAGGATGATCCTTAATATTGTCTCTTAGGCAAGGTAACAGAAAATGGACATAATAGTCTTTTTTCCTCTTCAATTACTGTCCAGTTAACAGAAAATACTAATTGATGATTTTGGATAAATGTTATGGATCTAGTTGATTAAAATACCAAATAAGCTTTCTGTCTAAAAGTACGCCAGTGATTCGTATAATCAACTTTTATATAGAGAAGAGTATCGTTTATAACTTTTCCAAATATCAATACCTTAAGTATGGTGTAGAATTTAACATTTAAATTAGAAATTATATAAAATAAAATTATTGTTAGCATTTTGCGAATTGGAAGAGAGATAGAAAAGAGAGAAAGTAAATTAAAGAAAGAACCCTTTTAAAAATGATAGGTTTTGACGTTTTAATTATAGAAATGGAAAAGAAAAAGAAAAACCAAATAATAAAAATAAATATATATGAGGAAATTCCTCAAAAGATAGAAAGAATGTTGTTAGTTATAGGAGCTAGGATAGTATTAAGGCTTAAAATTAAAATTTGTCTAAAATATATGAATAATTTTAAAATAACATATATAATCGATACAAAATTAAATAGATTAATTTTTATTAAATGAAAAATAATTAAAATATGAAATTATTAATTAAAAATTGATGAAACAAGCAATTTATTAAAAAAATTATTTTATTCATAAATTATGCAATTTGCAACTAAATTTTTATTTTCATTATAATTTTTTTATTAAATACAATAATAAGTTATTGGATTCTATTTGTTTTATGGAGTTATTTTTAAAATTATTTATACCTAAAAAATCAATTATTATAATTGTAAAATAGTGAGTATACTTAGAAAATGGAGTGTGAAAAGAATGTTAAGGGATTCATAATCCACTCCTAAATATACTAACTAAACACTACTACAAATCCAATAAATTATTTTAAAAGTTATTTGCTAATGTGTCCTCATGACTTAAAAAATATTTCATACCATTAATTCCATGTTCTTCATGTTGTAGCTTAAAAAATAAGGAAAATTTAATTTGAACCCCAGAAAAATTGAAACGTCCTTATCTACATCTCATCTAAATATAAGAAACGTCATTATCCACATCTCATCTGAATATAAAACTAACACTGACCCTCAAAAGTTAACTTTCGTTAGTTATACTTAAGATGCTACAGTAAAAACTTAAGAAAAATAACAAATTCACCCTCTTGATTATAAAGTAACATAAAGACTCCATTTTTATAATCCTTTGAAATTAATTAATATTATGAGGGCATTATCGATATTTTATTTACTAAAATAATATAAAATATTTAAAAATTAATAAAAATATTATAAGAATTAAAAAAATAACAAAAATATATTTCATTTACTAAATAATATTTGTAAATTTAAATAATTTACTAAAAAATTTTAATAAGTTAAGCTAGTAAATTATTTATTAAAAACTAAATAATTTTAGTAAATTTAAATAATAAAAATATATTTCATTTACTAAATAATTTTAGTAAATTTAAATAATAAAAATATATTTCATTTACTAAATAATTTTAGTAAATTAAGCAAAGAAATTTAGTAAATAATTTATTAAAAAGTAAATAATTTTAGTAAGTTAAATTATTTAGTAGATTTTTTAAATTTTAAAAATTGTTTAGTATATTAATATATCTTTATTATTTTCTTGTAAATTTTTAAAGATTTTATATTATTTTGTTATTTTTGTAAATAAAATATCAATAATGCCCTAACAATGTTAATTAGTTTTAAAGGACTATAAAAAATAGAGATATTTATGTTTTACAATCAATGGGATGAGTTTGTTAATTTTGGGTATATGAGGGGTGTTATTATTATTCTGAGTTTTTACGATAGACTATAATTAATGGAGGTGGGATATGAGTAAGAACTGTTCAATTTTTTAGAGTCCAAAGAAAATAAATATCCCCATTTTTTAAGTTACAACAATTTGGGTGTTTGGTAAAACATCATAAAAGACATTAAATTTTAAACTTAAATTCACGAAAACACGAGTTAAATGCTTTGAAAATTTGCTTCTACTTTTGAATCATACAATTTCAAAAACATTCCCAATAAAAATATGAAAAGGAATAATTATCCTCATTTGCTCATGTGTATTAATAAAATTACCCTTAATTAATAAAACCTATAATTATTTTATTTAATTCATAATTTTAAAAATTTCAAAATTTTCGTCTGACAATGATCACCAGGTGACAAAAAGCATCAGTCATATGAGGATAATTATTGATAAACACTTATCTATTTGATTGGGATGGTTTTTCCAGTTTATTTGGATCTTCACCACCCTATGTGGCTAAATGACAAGTCACACATCGGAAATATCTACACTAGGTAGATCACCTTGTTGTAACTAATAGTAATGAACGCACTAAATAATTAATTGTTGTATAATAAATGAATAAACTAATTATTGAAAATAAATATTGTTATAAAAGAGAAATATAAACAATAGAAATAACAAATTAAAGCAATCTTTCATAACAAATAAAAAGATAAGTTTAAGATAAAACACAGGGCAGTGTCTTATACCGTGTCCTAAAAATAGGTTTGCTCCTCACTAAGATACTTTGAGATTTTGTAGTGTTTTTCTCCTAGGATACAATAGTTTCCAAATAACTAGAAAACACCTCGAAAGTTGCTTCCAACAAACTAGAAAACAATGTCCGAGCTCTATCATAATAGAATCCTAAGACTAGGAACTTTTTTGAAATGATTGAGAAGGAAAATGATTTTTCTTTGTTATGTTTCTTAGGCTGAACTAGAAAGTCTTTTATAGACAAAGGTGAGGGTGATTACTTATTAAGGCCATAATACCAAAATCGTTACAAATTTCAGCCATTAAGTATAGTCATAATGCTAAAACTATTACAAATTTGAGCCATAACCCAGTCATAATGACAAAACAGCTACAAATTTGAGTGATTAAGCACAATCACAATGCCCAAACGATTACAAATTTGAGTAATTAATCCTAATCATAATGTCAAAATGGTTACAAAATTTAGCCACAATTTCTCTTTCACCGTTCATTATTTTGAGCATATAAGCATATGAATATGATGTTCTCATGGAATAGAATTCAGATCCACCAACACATCCCACTAACACGAAATGGGTTCCTTTAAAAAATAAATTCCTAAATGGCATATAAATTATGTTAATAACACAATTTTTCAACAATCCCCTACATGAATGAAATTGAAAGAGTACAAATAGGATGTAAAATATTGAAATTTAACCTTTGACTAGTAATAGAGTTCAACAGTATAAACTGCATAAGACAGTTAGGTGTAACCCTTTGAGGCTTCTCTTGAGAAAGTATATTTACTTTACTAGCTGATCAGTTGACATGATGTTCCTAAATTGTTCTACCATTTATGTAAACGATGATATACCTCACAAAAGAGTCTTTCCTCATATTATTCAGTTCTCATTGTTATGTTCATTTTGGCTGTGAACAGAAACCTGGTTCTACAAGAGTTTCTAAAGAATTGAGCCTTACAGAATTCTCTTTAGAAGTAGCTCCACTTCTCTATCACATAGGAGATCTTTTAATTTAGAGTAATTCGTATTACTCCACTCAGATTTTCGATGCATAAGAATTATTAAAAGCAAAACTTATCCTTATTCCCTATAGACATTACTATTTCATTATTGGAATAGATCGGATGATAACCTCACAGTGATCTAGCTTAGTCTGTACAATTAGGTTGTCCTTTTGAACCTAGATATTTGGATCTCCAGTCAACTATGTTGGGATTCCATTATATCGACTTGTTCTTTCATGGGCTCTAGTCTCATTCCCTTTGATGATTGTCAACTAACTCTCTATTTAATCATTTGGTTAGCGAATCCATGATATTATCCTTCGACTTCACATAGTCAACAAAGATGACTCCAATTTATAGTAGTTGTCTAATGGTATTATGTCTATAACTTATATGTATAGATTTACCATTATACATGCTGCTATGTGTCCTTTCAATTGTAGATTGACTATCTCAATATATGCATATTGTTTGGAGGATTTTAGTGAAACAACTTTACTTGTTAGTGTGAACATATATCTAATAGTAGACTTTGAATCTTTTATATCCGATATTCAGTTTGTATTACTGTATCCTTCTAAAACAGTAGGATATCTAGTATAATGCAGCCCATAATTGTAAGTAGGTATGTAACCTCACAACTGCTCTCCAATTATCAGCTCTAGGATTACTCATATATATACTTAGTTTAATAACTGTGTAGGCTATGTTTGAACTTGTATAACTCATTAAGTACATTAGACTTCCAATCACTCTAGATTACTCTACTTGACTCACCTTTGTTCTTGGATAGATGTAAACTTACATCCGACGATGTTCTTTCCACACCAAAGTCACCTTTAATAAATTTCTCATGAATCTTGTCTACATAGTGTGATCGGTCCAAAATGAGTTTGTTTATTGTTATTGAGATTTTAATTCCCAAAATTACATTGGCAAGCCCCATATCTTTCATGTCAAATCTAGAATTCAACATATTCTTGGTAAATTTGATAATTTTATCGTTACTACCAACAATGAGCATTTCATCAACATAAAGACACAACATGACATAGTCATTCTCTATATCTTTGATATAGATACATTTGTCACATTTATTGATTTTGAATCTATTTACCATAATGGGACTATCGAACTTCTCATGCCATTGTTTTGGTACTCATTTCAAGCCATACAGAGACTTAACTAATTTACAGACTTTCTTTTTTTGCCTTGGGGCAGAAAAAACCTCATGTTCTTTTGTGTAGATTTCTTCATCCAAATCTCCATTTAGAAAGATTATTTTCATATCAATTTCATGTATTTTAAGATCACGGAATACTGCAATTGCAAGTATCATCCTAATAAAATTTATTCTCGTTAAAGGAGAATAAGTGTCAAAGTAATCTAGGCATTCTCGTTGTTTATCACCTTTAATTACAAGTTTGGACATATACTTATCAATTGATCTATTTGGTTTCATTTTCCTTCTGAAAATTCATTTGTACCTTAGTGGTTTGCATACTAAAAGAAAATCCACGAATTCCTATGTATGGTTTTGCATGATGAAATCAATTTCACTATTTATGGCTTATTTCCATAATGCTTTTAAAAAGATCATAACTTCTCTAAAGTTTTGAGGTTCACCTTCTAGTAAAAAAGTAAGAAAATGTGTACTAAACTATTTTTTTGTCCTTGCTCTTTTGCTATGTCTAGGTTCATCTTCAACCTCTTGTTCTTGCTCTTGTCTTTGGTTATGACTATTTTCGATCATAGTTTCATATGTTTATTTAGATGAAATCAATCCTTCTTTAAACCTACAAGGAGATATATCTTTAAAGAACAACGCATTTTTTTATTCCATCATCGTGTTTTTGTGTATGTTTGGGATTTTAAATTTATGCACAAGAAATTGATATACATTACTATTATGTGCATAGCCAATGAATGCAATCTATTGTTTTTAGACCTATTTTCACCTTCTTAGGTATAGCTACGACCACTTTGGCAAGTCACCCCCCATTTATAGGTATGTGGTAACCCGGATTCCCAAGAACAGTGATCAGTGGTGTTTGTGAAAGATTTTAAAGTTAGAAACTTAATACGACGTAATTGTGATGTATACGGGCTGACACGGATGTGATGACATCGTGCGTATGTGCATTTATAGGTTTTCGGGAGTTTTCGGGAAAAGAGGACTAAAGTGTAATTTTTACAAGTTCATAGATTTTTCATCTTTAGTGCCCGTTTTATGGATTTTGATGACCACGTGAGTGGAATATAGATGGAAATGAGTTTATCTTGAGATTCTGGAGTTTCGGGGTGATTTCGTGAAATTCGGGAAGGTTTGGAAAATTACAGAAACACCCCTAGATGCCAAAATCTATATAAACTGCATTGGGGGCCTGAACTTTCAGAAAACAGCTCAAACACCCCTGGTCACCAGAAATTGCTACCTCCGATGACCCTTTGCATTCCCGGTGAGATAGGACCCGATACCGGTGGTGATGGAATCTTCCCGGCGTGCTGAGCTCGGCGGTGGCCGCCTCTCCCCGTCTAGTGCCGGGATCGACCGGATCGACGCAAGGAAGATCCAGCTAGGCGAACGGTGATCTCCCTCCTCCGACGACAGTAGCCGACACCACCGGTCGGGATCCTTTCGTCTCGGCCAGACGATCCCGACGGTGGCCTCCGATCGACCGTCCGAGGCCTAGATCACCGGCAGCGAGCCCCAACAGCCTCCGTTCCTCATTCGCCGATCTGCTGCCTCCGACCGTCGGTTGCCGCCGCCGATGGTCTGGACAGACTCCCCTCACTGGGACAATACCGGTGGTGGTGCCCGATCACGTTCCTTGCCATGTAGCAGTTTTTCGACGAAGAGACGCCACTCACGGCAGCGACGGGCTAATATCCTACAGCCCCCCTGCAGCTTCTCCTCTTGGCACCTGCACCCCTTTAGACACCCCCCACTGTTTGGATATTGGTGGTTTACCCCCTGCCATGTGTTTTGACACAAATACCCCTAAGGGTTTTCATGCTAGCGATATTACCCCCGCTTGATTGTTTATGTGTAATTTATAGATTTACGGTAATACCCCCGATTTATAAAATATCCGTTTAACCCCCAGTTCCCGGTTTTGCATGATTGGACTCTGTAACTCTGAGGACTCATCCGGAATCATCGGAACGCATGGATTTGTGATACAGATGAAGGATAGAGAGAGAATGAGATCCGAAAGCTATAGTTCGGATATCGAGGTAGGGATTTCTGACTGTACTGTTCTATTATGTTTTGATATACATGTAGACTTATTTTACTGTTGTAGCTTAGGGAATAGAGACTGTGTGTGATGATCCGATAGGCACATTAGATAGTTAGATAGATCCAGACGTTACGGAATGCGTATACGATTTTACAGAAATATACGGTAAGGTGAGATATCAGGCGGACGCATACGATTGTGTCGCCGGATGGAATATACGGAAAGGATTAAGGATGGGGGATATCACGTATGACCATACGGGGGATTACGGTTAGAGTTTAGGGATACGTATGTATCAGTGGGTCATGGAATGGATACTACGTAGGCGATACGCGTATATCCACGGATTACAGAACGGATGAGATGAGTGGTGAGAGGTTCGGATATATGGAATGTGGGACATGGTATATGGGCACGTGTGTGAGAGGTACATGCCACGAAAATATGGTACTCGTGTATTGTGGGACTTATGAGACACGGGTGATACGTGAATATACGTTATAAGATACTTGAGCCACGTAAGTGAAGAGATGGATGAGATACGGGTGAGCCGTGTATGAGTATGATTATACGGGTTAGTGGTAGTTATTGAATGGTCTTAGGACCAAATGGTATATATATATCTATATATGGTGGTGTGACAAAGGTGTGCTCGGTACGAATTGTAGATGTGTCTTACTTACGGCGACTGTTGTGATTGTGAACGGGAACACGTGATAGTGTTATTAGTGTATACGAGGGATAGAGTATGACTAAGTATGTTTGTGTGTAATTGTATAATGCATGCATGTATGTAAAATGTTAGAACTGTATACTGTTAGGAATTCCTACTGGGCTGTGTTGCTCATCCCTTCCTCCACAGGTACCCGAGGTCA